>JAUESH010000046.1:913452-930008 GCA_032275165.1 Synergus magnus
AATTCTAAAGGTTTTCGAAACATTTTTAATTATTTCAAATCATTTACAATGATTTTGAAGTATTTCAAAATGAATTCAGGACGAAGTCACTTTGTCAATTTTTTAGGTAGATATTGCATAAAAACGTCAAATCTCAATATTTTATAAAAATATCAATAATTTTTGAAATAATGAACATTTTTTAAATTACTTCCGCTCATTTTAAAAATAAACTTCTATTGAATCTGAAAAACTTATTGGTATAATTGTACAATTATTACCCTGCATTGTGCGAGGACTTAAAGTTGTCGCGAAAAAGTTGAACATATTTGACTATTTTTCCTGTTACGAAAAATATTTTTATAAAATATAGAAAATAATTAATCATCAAGTTTCTGCTTAAATGTATTAAAATTTACATTCACTTGATTTTTATTACTATTTTTCTACTGATCAGGTGATATTGAACTTTTTGCGTATTTTAAGTCAAAGTTTAAGCCCTGGCACAATGCAATGTACAATAATTGAACATTTTTGTTTGGGAAAATGATTTTCATAAAAATTTTAGGAAATTTCCCTAAAAAGTCTGGGAATACACTAAAAATTTTGGGAAAATTTTCTAAAATTTAGGGAATTGAACAATACCTACAATTTTTTAAGGAATTTTCCTAAATCTGTTGGTAATTTGTTGGAAAAATTATAGAATATTCCCTAAATCTTTGCGAATCAAAAAATTCCTAATACAAAATATTGGGAATTGTCCCAAAAAAATGTTTAATTTTTCATTTAAGTTTATTCAAGTCTGAGAGGTTTTGAATTTTCAGTCATCATCTATAAATGACGTAACTTCTTTTGGGCTTCTACTTCTTTTAACCCCCCCCCCACTCCGTTTCAAGAGAATTTCTGAAATTTTCCTTAACAAATCTTGAGGAAAATTCACAAAATTTGAAATAATATTTCCCAAAGTGTAATCTTTGATGAAAATAAATTTAAGAGTACTTCAATGATACTGCAAGGAAAAATAACGAAAATGCAATTTCTTGAAATTATACTTTTTAAATTAGAAAATTTGTGATTACTTTTGTTGATGATAAGGAAAGATGGATTGAGTCCCAGTCAAATAAAATTGAACGATTTTTCATGTAATCAGGGAAAAAAATAAAAATGGTAAAGTAATTAAATTATGAATGAATTCGAATAAAAGAGATAAAAGGAGAAAAGAGATAGTAGTAGGTTGGGGTTGGCAGACACGGCTGTCGCAAGGAGACACCCACACATTTTCAAATCCACGCGGGCCGACCGAAAATATTCGCGACAAAGGGCAAGAAACCGGTAAGTCAGCAACGATGCTTTTTTCCAGATTCCACACTCCGTCTATCTCTTTTCCACATCGTCTCTCTTTTTTCATTCAATTCTCTATATATTCCTACCATTCGCGTCCGCGATTCTTACAAATGCATCGCCTTTCAATATTTCTTAATAAAAATGATTAAATTATATGGTTATTGAATCCTTCGAAAAAGAATATTAAATTAAATGTTAAAAAATGATAAATTTTGGAATCTTTAGATTTCGAAGTGTCCTTTGGCATTAATCACGAGAACATTGCTGTTTCTTACATTCCGTGAAATTTGGCAAACCGCAGAAATGACGTTTCGAGGAACTGATTTAGATCTCAATTTATTTATGAAAGTCATTTTTATTGGCGTAATTGTTTTGGCAGAGAAAGCAGAAATATTTGGTTTATGAGAAATTTTGGATTTTTCAAGCTTCTAAAATTGGAATTGTGACACACTTGAAATCGGATCTTCAAAATGAGACCAAATTCGAATTTGAGACAAATTCTGTCTCATTTTCGAATAGTAGAATGTTGAATCCAACTGTCAAATGTCATGACACCCAAAACTTTACAATTAGCACGGAGAGGAAAATTGTTTTGACAGGTAATCAGGCGATCAGTGACAGTTCGATCCAACATTCGACTATTCCGAAATGAGATACTAGATTTTTATTTCTCATTTTTGGATATGCTTCTATGTTCACATAACAAATTGATAAATAAAAATTCTGGTAATCTATTGACCCTAGAATATAAAACGGGACAAAGAACTAAGAAAAGGTATAAAAAGCAGTAATAGTTACTAGATAATTATTCAAGAATAATAACTTACAATTAAATATAATCTGCACTTTCATTTCGGAACTAAATAAAATCGCAGCTTGTCTCCCTCTCGAAACTTGAATAATTTCCTTCTATCAAAGCAAATTTAAAACAAATCTGGAGGTAATTCCGAGGATCTTTTATCTCAAATTGAAATGCTTATCCTCGATTACGGAAACGTTAAAGAGAACAGAAGTATGTATATATCAATAAGAATTATTCGATACTGGTGGGTTATTACTAAGAACCCGGTGCAACGAACGTTGCAGGTGCATGAGACGGCGGAGTTTGCGTTTATTGCCTGTAAAGGAGCGCAAATGAATATGTAAGAAGTGCCCGAGCCTGGAAGCATTTAGCGAGATCTGCGTCCATCATTTTCCTCCGTTATATCATAAAACTGATTTTGTGGAACAAGGATTTTCAAGTTTTATATCATCATTCAAGTACGTCAGCATACAAATTTTACATTTAGATTAATCATTGAGGAAAATCGGCACTTCAATTTAATAATACTGGGTTCTTTTTTCATTCAATTAAAAAAGTCAAGTTATTGAGTCAACTACAATAAATTAATAACTTTAATCCCACTGTGGAATTTAGTGATGCATATCAAGCGATCGATCCGAGCAATTGTCAAGAATCAAAAAACTGATCGTCTTTTTAATACTTCAGATCGGTTGGAATCGGCTTGTGAAATGAGTAAATTTTCAAAGATTTCGGATAAATTTACAAGTTTAAGGGACTTCGTATCCTACGCCGTTGGGTAATTTTATATTAATAATTATTTTCCTTCAAATAAAGATCGAGAACCTTAAATGTTGTCTTTTCACATTTTATCAGAAATAATCGCTCGAAAATCAAGCAAATCAATTAGTTTAATAATAAAAAATGAGTCAATTAATCAGTTAACTCCATACTTTTCTTTATTTTTAAATAATTTCAGGAAAACAAAGGTTTGAAAGTGAATAAAATAGTGTTAATATTGCCAGAATTTTTTTTAAAGAAGGGAATTCTAAGCAGAAACATATGAAGATACGAACATCTGGGCTCGGAAAATTTGACAAATCTTGATCGATTTTAATTGATCATGCATAATCATGAACATTTCTTGGCTCGACATGTGCATCACTATAGTAGTAGAATTGTTGTTTAGGTTTTGTAGTGTGCATACTTTTTTTTTTGTGGTGAATTGTGGAATTTACGTTCATTCATGTATTGCGGTTTTGGTTCATCTTGAAATGTGTCGACGTGAAACTTAATAGCGTTATTGTCCAGGCAACAAACGGCGCTTGGAGTAAAGCAGCGGGTGGTCACGTATATTAGGAGCTATTAATATGCGAACGCTGTAAGTCAGATGTTAGCCGGTCCTTAGTTACTTGTCTCACGTCACTTCGCACATGACATGAGGTTCAACCCTCCGCGCACTGCGGCTGTCAACAGAATGACTGCACGAAACTGTATTTACCAATAATTGCGATCAATACTTTCCCCATTAGCACGATACACATAATTACACCAGTTTTCTTCAAACATTGCTTGAAAATTGAATTATCAACTTCTCACTTATTCCCTTCCTTCATTCAAATCCGTTCTGTTTAATTCAGACAGTCCACACTGATATTGGTTAATTTGCATATCTTTTAGACATCCGATATATTTGGGTTAACTTTTAAGTGAACTTTTTTTCCTCTCTTGATACGGTTCCTCATAAAATGTTTATGATGCACTTTGGGCCTTTGATATCTTTCCAAACACTAAAAATTCACTCTGATTTCAAAGATTTATGGAAGTAGAAAATATTAACTGCTTATATCCAAGGTTCGATATTCGACTTGAAATAACGTCTAGAAGTAGGTTGAAACTCAATTTATTATGAATGGGGGTCGATGCCCGGCAAGACGAAATGTCTTGAAATTTTTGTTTAAGAGTTTCACTCATGACAGAATTTGATTGGGATGGACAGAGTTCAGAAATATTGTTGTAAATTATGGTGAAGAAGTATTCGAAATGAATATTCACACGCCTCAGGACTCGCGGTGTGATCCAACTGAAATCATTGAGATAACCCAACGATCTGCAGATATATACGATGCTTATTATCAGGTGATTTAAACAGCTAACAATCCTGACGCAAGCAATATCCGTGCTAAGATTTATTGTAATAGCTGAACATGTCGAGACAATTCAAAATCACTTCGCAGCATAATATTTCAAGATTTTTATTCGGAGACTAGTCGAAGTTCGGATTCCAAAACTCGTTTCAATATATATATATATATAAATTCAGTTTATCAAATGAGAAAATATCGGAAATAGTGATGATTTTTTCTTGAGAATAACGATTCAAAAGAATAACTATATTCAAAAGCATAACCATTTATGTTTATGTTAAGAAACGTGCACGAGGGAGGTAGGACCAATTAATTAATCCATAATGCGATTCATTAAAGAAATCACGAAAGACCGGTTGAGAAGTCGCGTTTAACATAAACACTCGTAAAATTCGGAAAGAAAAATATAATATCTTCTACCTTGGAGAAATTGTTCATAAGGATAGGTGCAAACGTGGTACAAGTCTTTGGGACATAAAAGCGGAATCTATTTCTTTCTTCGAGGTTATCGCACCGCGTTGTCGAAGCGCGACATGAATTCCTTTGGCGGAACGACTCAATCGCATGCCACGCAATTAATTCAGCGAAACTCATCGCCTATCACGCATCCGTCAGATCCAAGACACACCAATCCCAAAGCGTCTAAATTTATACACTTGGATTAAAATAATTCGTGTATTTAAATTTTTTTGATTATCGAAATGAATTTTCTTGTTGTTGAGTGTCACTCATGTAAAAATCCTTTCTTTGATAAGAAAGGTTTCGAATTCTTCAATTCGAATTCTAAGTTTGAGCTTTTATGTATAAAGCAAATTTATTTACAAATGGAAGTGTAAAGATATATAGAACTGAGTAAAGTGACAAGAACTTTCGATTGCAAGCGTCGCCATTGATAAAATCCTGTGGAGATCTTGCCAAGTTCATATAGTTGTGAAGACAATTCTCGCTAACCCGATTCAGCATGAAAGGCGTTACTGTCATCAGCGCCGCACTACGATTCCACTATCAACGAAATCCGACTTTTATCGACTCCGGGAGTAGAAACGATCAAACGATTTTCTTTGCGGTGTGAAACTGAGGATCCGATTCGATAAAGATAAAGAAATTTGAATTTTTCAAGATTTCTGAGGAGGAAAAGCAATAATAGCTTTCAGAATCTTTAGTAAAGTTTTGATTAATTCACATATGTAATGAAATTTTATCCTTTTTTTTCCTTTCTAAACTATCATCTCTATATAAAAACAGCGTTGTAAAAGAAATTACAGTAATTTAGAGAAAAACTCATTGTTTTCTGATGATAATCTGTACACTTTAGGTGGTAATGACCTGCACTGAAACGTAACAGTTTGTAAAGCAATTTATTGAAGAGACCACTGGAAGTCCACGACAAAATCAATTCAATTTGTAAAGCAATTCAGTGAGAAGGAAAACACGAGTCTCTGATAAATAAGCTTTATTTTCAAAGATTCAATACTCTTGTTAAGTTTAGTATCGCATGTAACAAGTTTTATCAATCACAAAAAATTCAGTTTCTGCGAAATAACGTAACAAAATAAATAATTAGAAATAGAAGTGGCCATTGCTAATCTGTTCTAAAAGAGTGTAAAACGTTTTCCGTGGTGTACTTCCAGGTTCTCTTTTTGGTGGCAAATTTCACGCACTCGTGATAATTGAGGGATAACGATCGGCCATTGGCCATGTCAATTAATGGCTAAAGGTGAGAGCTTCGAGAAAAAAAGAATTTATTTGGTATTTTCCTTGAAATTTGCATTTGCTATTGAATGTAATTAGCTGACGCTCTTGTGCAATGGGGATTTTTATTGGCAACCGTGGGAAAAATGTTCGACTAACAATTGAGAATAATAAGGAAAAATTAGATTGAATTGAGCAAGAATTATTGTTTTCTAAGTAACGAATTCTAGAATTCATTACCTGTGTTAATGACAAGCCTTTTCTCGTGTACAACCTTTCTGTCATCAATTTTTGATGATGTTTCGGTTTCAAGGGGTTTTGTACCAAATCGACAACATTAAAATATGTTGTCAAACCTTTATTTTCTACCCAACCTTTTTGGGAGGCATACTCCCCACGAAAACTTCTGAGCAGAACCGAACTTTTCTCCCGAGACCAACCCCCTATCCCAAGAAGCACTTATCAAGTCACCACCTTCTAGAATAAACATAAACGAACATGAGACTTACGGGTATCGTCTTCGAATGTTCTCAGGGGAAAAATCTCGAGAGATCCCTGGACAAAATCGTCCTCGAGGTGGGCACGATTGGGTCGAGCCTGCTTTCTCCGTGTCATCCCTCTGCCTCTTGATAATAATTATACACTCCACCAATCGGCGCGTCCACTCGATTCGTGCCGACGGTCCGACAACTTCCTCGATCCAAACAAATCGACCTTCTTCAACCCCAAAAAGTCCCTTAAACCTCCCTAAACCACAATCCCCAAGCTCCAGGTAATCAAACCTCAAGTCTCACACTTCTCACAAAGCTTCTTCCGACATCCGTTCTCAAATTGTCAGTTCACTCGGAATCACTGCCCAGCACTATATACCTTATGCTAACACTATGCTATATTTTATATCCAACCCCCTTCGTAAAATCCACTTTTCCCACAACGGTTCTTCCATGCTCAGAGGAACCTAGTTGATACAATTTTAGAGTCCTCTTTTCCGAGGACAGCTTCCGGTCAACTTGATCCGTTATCCATAAGAACCCTTACTCGCTGATCCTCCTGTCGTCCTCGACTGTGGGAGAATCAAACACACTAATTTTGATGCACTATTTGATGAAGCTTCAATTTTTCCAAATCCAAACTATTTTTGAATCACACGTCTCCAGGACGATCAATCATCGCGATCGGGCGTTGCGACGATGATTGTACTCGCGACGGCACTGTCCGGCTAAAATGGGTGTGTGTGTGTGTGTGTGCGAGGACATTTGTCGCGCATAGATTCGCATGTGTGCGTCTATCGCGACGGCGCGTGTGTAATGTGTATGCACCTATATTCGCGTGTCTATATCTCGCGAAATCCGCGGTTCTGATGCTCGAGTCGGCCGGACGACGGACGGACCAGCTCTGGGCCTGACGTCGCGACGCCCCCCTCTTCTCCTCCTCTTCCTCCACCTTCTTCTCTCTCCTCCACTCTCTCTTTTTATTTATCCCTTGCTATCCTCCACACGAGAAATCTAAGGGTAGGGGATTCCCTGCGCGCGCTTTGACCACCCCCACCACTTCCACACGCACCCCCAACTTCTCCCCTCCACGAACCACCTACACCATTAAGGTCCACCCTTGTACACTTCCACACTTCACTCACTCACACCTTTCTTTTCCTTCCTCCTCTTATCCTTTCTTCCTCTTTCTCCTTTCTCTTCCCTCGTTTCCTTTCCTTTCTTATCCTTCCTCCTTTCTTATCCTTCCACCTTTCTTATCTTTCCTCCTTTCTTATCCTTCCTCCTCTCTTATCTTTCCTCCTTTCTTAACCTTTCTCCTTTCTTATCCTTTCTCCTTCTCACACTCTTCTCCAATTTTCCCGCGGACCCGAACCCCGACACCGATTTTTCAACTTCCACAGGAGTCTCATATTTATTAAAAATCGGGTTTTATTAAATAAAAACGGGACCGCGTACGGCAAGCGTTCGCCGTAGTAGACTCACGTTGAATGAGTTCCAAGAGGCGCGGAGCGTAATTCTCGTCGAGTTCTCTCCTTGTCTAGAATTATCTCTTTCTCTCTCGATGGCACCCCCACCTAGAGCTTGGAGTCTTTCTCGTTGCTCGTCTCTCTTGCACTTTTAAAGGGGAACTCTCGCTCTCTTTTGCTCCTCTATCTTATTCCCCCTCCAGGCAGCGGAATGCATCCCCCACTGTGGGGATCGAAAATGGGAGGCGTGGCCTATCCCTCCCAGCACTCCGCCTCCTTATGCATTATTATAGCGAAGCCGCTCGTGTCTCTATGATTTTATATGCTCTGTCTGAGCGCATAATTCACTGCGGATCGTTTTACCCTCCTCTCCCCCTCCCCCCTTGTGATTCAACGTATACAGTACGAACGCCCCCGTTCTCCTTCCAGAGTACCGGCACTCCTTGAACCTCGATGGATGCAAGACGATGCACTTATACTTACCATCGGCATCGGGGATTTGTAAATATGTATAGCGCTCGCCTTGGATACTTGAAGGAGATGAAAATCCTTATGTATCAGGATTGAAGATGGATGCAATCGATTTTGTTTTAGGGAAAAGGAAATTGAGATCGAAAAAGAAAAAAGAAATTGAGGCCGAGAAGGGTAAAATAGAGTTTTTTCGGCAAAGGGTTGAAAATTGATGGAGCTAGATTAGGGTGAGTTATATTGGAGGAAATTGTTTTATTGGTGTGGAGCAGAAGTTATAACTAGGAAATTGCAATTACCTAAATTTAATTCAGAAAAATTTGTCAAAGAGGTCATCAAAATCCCCCCCCCCCTCCCGGGTCATTTATTGGGGAGATTACATCATCTTTTAATATTGATTCCCGGTCTGAAACCGCCCGATCGGGGCCACAGGAAAATTTCTACACGGGTAAATTCACCATCATATACCATCCTGGGTAGAAATCGCCATATCAGGGCCCCGATCGGTGATGAACCGCCGTGTCCGACCGGGGCCCGATCGGAAATCAGGCTGCCAGATCTGGACCAGGTAGGGCCGTGTATTTCATCCCCGATCTGGGCCTTCCCGGTCTGGGCCATGGCAAAATTTCTACTCGGGATAATAGCAATTTCCCGACCTGGGACGGATAGGGCATGAAACGCCGGCCCCGATGGGGGCCTGATCGGGCCCCATTTGAGCCGGCTCAGACTTCGGGCAGCCAGATCTGGGCCGAGGCGGGCCGTGTGTTTGATCATCGATTTGGAATTTCCCGATCGGGGCCCGATCAAAGCCTCGACAAAACTTCTACAATTTCTATATTACACTTTAAAGTGTACTATAATTTAAGAACTTTAATTTAAGAAATGTAATTTAAGGTCTATAATTCATTCCTTCATGAACATTCATGATCGTTCTAGTAAACACACCATTATATCTGTGCCTACATTGGTGCTTATTATCAACGATTTATGGAGGCGAAGAAATTTAATAGAAGCTATGATAATTTATTGAACAATTCTTAGAAGAGATACCTACTCACTTAGAAGCATTAGCCTGCGTCTGTAATTGCTAATAGAGATTATTTCTATTTCTAAAATATTCGAATTTTAAATTCGAATATTGATTTTCCTTATAATAGCTATTGTAAGAATGTGTACGATCCCAAATTTAGCTTCATATAATTTTCCAAGATTAATTAGCATTTCAAGAGCTACGATCAGATTTATTAAGTTTTAGCTTTAAATACTGACCGGGCCCGGACCTGAAACCCCGATTTCCTATTGGGGCCCGATCGGGGCCAGATTCCCAGATCTGGGCCCGGCCGGGGCCAAATCGAGGAACTGTGGCCCCGATCAGGCCCAGATCGGGAAATTTCAGAACGAGGATGAAACACACGGCCCGATCGGGACCAGACCTCAAAACCCGATTTCCAGGCGGGCTATATGATTCATCCCGGGTCTCGGCCTGATTTAAAAATTTCTACACGAGAAGTTGTAACCAATTTTATAGTTGTATCCAAATATATTTGGATACAACCACTTTTTTTATTGCTGGACTGTGATATTTATCGCGGAAATATGTTAGTTGTGCTCTGATTGATTTTAATTCGAAATATTACATCTTCTGTAAAAAGAAATTAAACTTTCATCAAAATTCGAAAATTTTGAATTTTTTTTTGATGTTCTGTAGAGTAAAACATTGAATAATTTTTTTCCTCCTTTTAAATATACATTTTTTTTTGCAGTTATAGTGTTTAGTAAAGAATTCTTGATCCATCGTTAAGAATATTTTGCCACACTTGACGCTGATTTAATCCATTTCATTTCTAGGCAGAACTGTAAATTACATTTGAAATCTTATTTGCACAGTGCACACGCAATGCGAAATAAAATTTAGCTTCTATTTCAAAAGCTCATTGAACCTACCTGCGTTTCACATATCGAGCTGACAAGTTAAAAGGCATCAATAGATAATGCCAGTCATAGTCATGTTCATTCAGACGTGAGTTGACTGCCATCGAGAGAGCATATTTATAAATATGCAACTAGATGCCAATTACGTTATACTGAAAATATCAATAAGATATAAAAGAAACTGTGCCACGTACTCAATGTTCCAGAAATCTTTATACAATTCTAATATACTCTCATTGCTATTATGACTCTTATTAATCAATCAATATCAATATTTTTATAACGAATGTAATTTATGAGTGAAACCTGCTATTTCACACAAACTCTGAAATCATATTCGCTTTGCAAATTCCTAAGTAACTCCATTAGCTCCAATTAAAAAATTCGCTTATAAGGTTTTAATGGATTCCCAACAATGGTTCATTGTTACGTCCCACGCCCGTAATTGATTATCGCAGCCTTTAAATGTGTAGAGAAGAGACGAATCACGAAAGCTGAAATTTCATAAACATCGCGGAGTTTTCAGTCTCTCTATACGATACAGTTAATTTGAAGAACTGTTTGTTCAGACTCTTGTGCTTATGAAATATATTTGATTATATTGCATATAAAGGTCATTCGCGCTTCAATGTAAGTTATAACTACTGCCAACCGTGATATTACTTAACGTCGGTGTCGTAAATCTTCCTAATACGTTCATACGGCCCAACTGAATGCGTTTGATTTATGGGCGGCAATAAGGTTAAATATGTTAAGTGAAAGCCAGTCGGTATACAAGTAAGTGTACAAGATGCACCGAAGAACAAATGCCAGCCTCGAGTAGAAATTCGAAACTTACATAATTATAATCATTCTTTTCTGTATCTGATTATTCTTAATTTAAACGCATTCCTCACTTTTTTTTAGAGTAATTAATTAACGTTTATTAGGTATGTGTATATAATATATATAAACTTATATTCATTTCCCGGGTAGAAATCGCAATATTAGGGCCCCGATCTGGACCGCACCGGTCTGGGCCTGGTCTGGGCCATGGCAAAATTTCCACTCGGCTTAAAGAGACCGACCCTATATTTCGTTCAATTTTTTCAATGCAAACTTATTTTTCTGCACATGTCAAATAAGGGCGTGTTTATAAATTACGTAAGACGTTTTTTTTGGAATTTTTTGACTCCTCCTCCCCCCTATGTAAGATATTAAGTTATTAAGTAATTAATAATAATAAATATTTAATTGTAACAATTGTCTATTTTAAACTAAGTATTTGTTTGTTTATATAATTTGTTTATAACACTTAGCCTTAAACTTAAACTAATTATATATGTTCCTTATTAGGACCAACATTAATTCTGATGCCCAGTAAGACTATTTCGACCTTTGATTCGGAGATAAAAAAATCATATTCTCAAAAAGTGTACTTTTTCCTAATTATTTATTTATATAAAAAATTATTCAAACTTTAATTAAAAAATCTAATCTATAGACGATCTTGTACAACTAATATCGAGAATTTAAAAAAAATAATTTCCAAATCGGTTAAGTATTGTAACCTATAGCCGATATTGAACAGTGAATTTCAAGTTTGAACCACTGTGTGGGGGTGTCGGAAATTCATCACGTAGTTTTCAAAGGGGGTCTAATAAGTATCACAGTCCATCATTATGGGGGTGAGTGAAAAAAAATATCACGAATTTTGTGAATTACTCACTAAACAATAACTTACTAATTATTAATATACATATAATTTCCCAATGGCATAGGATGCGAAGTCCCCCAAACTTGTAAATTTATCCGAAATCTTTAGAAATTGTAAAATTTTTCCCATGAAATGTTTCAAAATCTGTGGAATCCTTAAATCCCGGAAATTCTTCAAATTCTGCAAAAAAATTCAAAAGTGTTTAAATCCTATGAAATCTTTTAAAATCTCATTAAAACACTCGAGAATTCTTAAAATCCCATGAAAATTAATTTAGAATGTTGTGAATGAAATTTTATTGGTAAATTTCTAAGGATTTAAATTTGGAAAATCAAAACAAAATATTTTTTACAATTAAGTCTTTTATTTTGATAGACTTCAGATTAAAACCACACAATTTTGAAATTTACCGATTGACTTAGCGAGCTGCTCGTTTCACGAGCCGATTCGAACGCATCTGAAATACTAAAAAGTCGATCAGTTTTGTGATTCTTGACGTTTGCTTGGATCGATCGCTACATATATATGCATCACTATTAGCTATTAGGAGCTGAGATGGCACCTTCCCCTATTATTAACCATATAAGCATTAAACAGTAATATAAAGCTTCATGCTAAATAAATGAAGAGGTTTAAAAGCATATACAGGTGTAGCAACTATAACCACTATCCTTAACAATGTTGACACGATTTTTCAAGTGCATTTCGCAGTCGGTTATGGTCTACTATGTACTCCATGAAACGAAGGAAGAACAGGTGGGCCGTGGGAGTAGCGACGACTGCACTGGGGCGGGGTGAATTGGTGGTTAGGGGGGATTTAGGGGCAAAGGGGCAAAGGGAGGACTCGTGAGTATCAAAGTGGGAGCGAGGGGATATGCCACAACGCAACGGTCGGTGTCGGCACTTCAGCACGATGTATGAATGAGATTCGACCCACGCTCTCTGTTCATTTCAGGTGTTTCTGAGTGACCTGAGACTCCCTTGCGTTTACTATTCCGTGGATCCTCTTTGAATAAATGAGTCTGGTCCACGGAAACACCTGAAACATTCCGTACTCGGCCGGTTTTCACCCTTCTGCTTTAAATTAGTCTGACTATTATCAAAATACGAATACGGGGGACAAACCTGTTCGAGAGAAGACTTGTTAACGACACTCTGCTCCCAAGTGAACTAAAGACTAGAGAGATTAGAGAATTATTCATTATAGAGTAAAGACTCTGTCTTCAAGTTTTTGAATTTGTCGCACTGGCTTTATTAGTGTCATTATTTACTTTTTTGTGATGGAAAGTTTTCTATGAACAGCTGTGCGCGATTGCAATGACAAAATGTATGTAATGAGCCCCTATGAATGTTTACTTAGGAAGTTATTAGCATCATAAACTCATTAGTAGATAACATACTATATTCAATGTAAAAAGTTTATTGGAATTTTTTTTTGTTTTTAATAATTCTGAACCCTTTTCATAAATTGACAATTGTTTATTTAGAAAACTGGTTTCAATTGTAATTAAAAAAAATTAATACAGGTATTTATCATCATCGATAACATTATGTCCCAGGTAGATATTAACGGGAAAATATAATAAATTGGAATAGGAGGTTTCCTGCAGGTGGGAGACTGGAAAGTTTATTACGTGAGTTGTCTCGTAATTTTTGCGTAAGGATCGTTTGATCTATTGTGAGGAAGACAGGTATATAGACGCGAAGGAAGGGTGGTCTACTACTCTACTCTAGGACGCTGGAATGAGGTGGCGCCGGCGCCAGGATTTGCACCTGTATCTTCCCTTCTAACACTAACGGTACATCTTACTACGAGCGCAGACCCTTCAACCATTTACCTAAGTCTAGTCCCATTCAATCCCAGAAATTTATCACGCACATTTACATTTTCCCTTTCTTACCTGCATTTTTTATCATATATTAAATTTTATCATTGGTAATTAATTTCTTTGAAAATATCAAAATTCATTAACGTCTCCAAATCATATTATTCATTTAATCTTTAGCCATAACTTTAAAGAATGATGCAAATTGTTCGTATGGAGTTAACTGATTAATTAACTCATTCTTTGTTATTGATCTAAACACACAATAGTTACAAATAATTTTCTGGATTTTCGAGCGATTATTTCTGATAAAATTTGAAAAAAACATTTTTGAAGGTTCTCGATCCTTATTTGAAGAAAAATAATTATTAATATATAATCTCCCAATGGCGTAGGATGCGAAGTCCCCCAAATTTGTCAATTTATCCGAAATCCCTAGAAGTTTTTTAAAAGCACGTTTAAAAGCATTTTGACAAATGAACGAGACTTTTTATCGTTTTTTATGTTTATCGTCAAATATCGCTAGAATGCAACATTAAAATAAAACTTAGCTTGCAATCAGCTAATTTATCGCTATAAACAGCAATACCAAAAAAGTATATTTTACTTAATAATTTGGTCAGCTACTTTAACTCAGCATCGTATACCTCGTCGTAAACCATACACATTGTAAAAGTGATATATGCTCCTGGGGTGACAAACATCACTTGCGAGAAAGAAAAATACAAACATTTTGGTGTAAGTCCCAGGGTATGGAAAGAAAGAAAATGAAATAAAAAGAGTTTGCGGTGGTTTAAGGGTCTTCGGGTTTTTGGGTTTGGTGGCAAAAGAATAGATATGACGTATTCATGAGGATGGCGCGGGTTTGTCAGGCAGATGTCGGTGCGATAGCGGCTCTTCGGATCCTTGGAGAGAAAAACACGAAATAGTTGTGCGCTAGCTCGCTCGAGGCGAGACCGGACCTGTTTCCTATCACCTTTCTTCGCCTCCACTCGATGCTATTCCCCTTTCCTCTCGCCTTTCCTTTTGCAATAAAATCTGATTCGACGTGGATTTATCTACGGGCATTCCGATATTTCAAACAGGGCGCGACATTTTCTTCCCCTAGCCTTACCTCGCTTTTACCCCCTGTCACCCTTTTTTCTCTTCCTCTTCTATTTCTCTCTTCCTCCCGATTCCTCTTCTGATTCTCTTACACTGTGTCCACCGGTAACCGACCAGTATACTCGCCGAGAACGGAACTGTTTCGAATTCCGTGTACGATTCCTCCTAACGGAAGTTCGTTTACTTGTGTATTTATGTCAATTCGCGACTCGTCTGACGAAAAGGATAAATGCCAGAAGTTCAGGCTCAAGTTCTAACCCCAATTGGGGGTTCAGTGTTGCCAGATCAGTGGTTTCTCCACTAGATTAAAATTTTTTTTTCCCTTTAGTGGGATTTTTTATTTTTAGGAATACAAATTCTTTAGTGGGAAAACTTAATAGTTTTTTTTTTTCAGGGATTTTTTAAAAATTAGCTTTCATAAAAGCGATTAAAAGTTGGATCGGCTTTGATGGTCGAATTTATTTTTCAATAATAACGTTTTGTCACCAAAGATATTTTGTTGACACTTTAATCCTTTTCGAGACTCAAATGTGTACCTCCAAATAGCGAAAAAATATCTAATTATAATATTTGTTAAATAAAATGAAAAAATTGAATTTCGAGCTTAGAATTGGATCCGACACCCTTAACATTTTTAGATGTATGAAGAAAAATGTTTAATTTAATTTTTTTGGGCTTTCCCGGGCAGAAATCGCCATACCAGGATCACCCCGATCGGTGATGAAACGCCGCGCCCGATCGGAAATCGGACTGCCAGGTCTGGACCTGGTCGGGCCGTGTGTTTCATCCCCAATCTTGGCCTCCCCGGTCTGGGCCATGGCAAAATTTCTACTCGGGTTTTTGGTCCATTTGAGATGATGTATTTTTTAAGTCTGTGGAGCCCTTTTGGAGGGCGAGGACCACTTATAATCTTCGTGTTAGTGATGTTTTGCAGGATATGACGATCTTGGCTGGTTCCACCAGTCTCCCCATATAGGTAGGTGGAAACAACCATATATACAAATACAGGTGTAAAGCCGTATAGGCGACAGCAGAAGAGAGTCGAGCCGTTTGCTGGACATCTCGCATTCTGACGAGATCAAAAGCCCAACGAGCGAGTCAACAAATACGGTTCGCGATTGCCGCGACTCATAAACCAACGTCACTCGCGCATTCTCCTTGCCTTTAGGCAGCTTTTGCAGGACGCGATTCCTCCGGGTGTTTCCTAAGTACTCACCGGCGTCGACTTCAAATTCAAAAAGTAATAACTCTTTCTACAACGTTATCATAGTGCACCGCCCTTCAGTTTTCCTCCGCGAATATTAAATAAGAAAATGGAGGTTAAATATGCCATTAGAAAATGTTGGTTGATTGTCAGAATTGAGTGGCTTAATGCTGAGAAATTTCCACCAAAAATCATATAGGCATTTTATAATATTCTTCATCAGGGTGACGACATGTCAGGAACCCGAGTAGAAATTTTTCCATGGCCCAGACCGGAGAGGCCCAGACCGGAGAGGCCCAGATCGGGGATGAAACACACGGCCCGACTGGGTCCAGATCTGGCAGTCCGATTTCCGATCGGGCCCCGGTCGGGCGCGGTGTTTCATCACCGATCGGGGCCCTGATATGGCGATTTCTACCCGGG
>JAUESH010000046.1:939551-950079 GCA_032275165.1 Synergus magnus
AACTTTTTTAAAAGTTCCATGAACTTATCAAAAAAAATTTTTCAAATGCAGTGTTTCCAGTGTTTTGCACAAATAAACATGAAATACTGAAAAAATGGTCGTATTTTATATGATAATTAATGAATTCTACCTCAAAGTTATTTTAGTCTTACAATTCATAATATATTAATAAATAATAAGTACTAGGGCATTAATATGGCTGCCCTCCTAGGGCTTGTTTAGGCTACACAGCTAGCACCCTAATAAATCAGCATGACGAACTAATTAGGCGCTAGTTAGATTTTCTAGCTGGAGCTCTAATAAAAGTGGGGCAAACTAGTTAGAACCCGACTTGTTCCCCAGTACAATTTCTCCCCGGGGTGAAGCGAGACTTGCAAAAACAATGGGATAAATTTGCAAAAGATTTTGTTGCGAATGAGAAACACTTATGCGATTAGTGCCTTCTTGGCATTTGCTGATTAAAATAATAATGTTCCTGTGTGTCTCATTAGGTCGCAAAATAATTCCAAATAGATTGTTCGAAAAGGATCTAACTATTGAATGCGTTATGTGGAGCGTGGCAGGATTGTCTTAAAATGGGAATCAATGGCGTAATTATTGCGTTACAATAGCCAAAGAGCGTAATGCCATTGATCAATAAGTGACAAGAGCGCGGTCATTACTAATGTGCTCAAGCCAGGTGGTGACTCACATTCTCGGGCTCTCAGTTACTGTATAAATATGAAATTCCAATGAAAAATGTAGAGAAAATGTAAAAGATCGCTGATGCGCTATCTGACGATTCATTCATAGGCAAATCTATTCGATTTCATGGTAATAAATTCGAGGCATTTGCTTTACTTTTTTTTCTCGATCTTAACACGTGGTGAATTTTCTTCTCTTGTTGTCTAGAGTCTTTAACTTTTTTAAATAGAAACAAAATGTACTCTCAATTTTTAGATTTTTTACAGGGTGTTCATAGATATATTTCCAAAAATATTTAGCTGTTATTTCCACAGATGGCGCTGTGATAACTGTCATATAGTTGTGAAAAGTAGATAGTCTAAGGTTTATAGCCATAGTGTCATTTTTTCCGTATTACTTTTCGAGAATGAGTGACTTAAGTATTGAAAAAAAGGTGTTTCTCATACTTCCCAATGGCGTAGGATGCGAAGCCCCCTAAACTTGTAAATTTATCCGAAATTTTTTAAAAGCACATAAAATCGCTCGCAATTTGTCTAATTTCGAAAATATCATACATTAAAGCTCAAACATTGTTATATCATGATAAAAAAAGCCATATTAAAATACCCTGTTTAGTTTAAAAATACCAAATGATTAATTTTGAAAATATATTCATGGACATCCCGTAAATTGAAGAAACCCCTCATCAACGATTTGATGGCATGTTGTTTCAAAGTTTCAGTGGGCCAGTGGGGATTTGTATATCGAGGAGATAAGTGGAATTAATTAGAGATGTCAGTAGTCATTAGCGAGCGTAGTTGCCGTTGTACGAATACATATACTTGTATGCAACTTTGCATGACATAGAGTCCACAGACCGATCAAGCTTATAGGCCAAGAGGTTGAATGTAGCTGTTATCAGTTATATGTATAATTGTATATAGCTTCCAGCTTCCAACTCCAACATAAATCAACCGTTTACTTTTACTGCATTTTGTAAACGTAAAAGTACACGAGTAGAACTATCAATAAAATTTCTAATATCCGTAAATCTTCCGTAGTTTGCTAAACTCACAGTATTTTATCAATTTTCCAAATGCCAAGTCCCAATCTTGACTGCATTTAATTGTACTCGAAAAGTGAAAATTAATGAAAGATATTGATTAGTTCAGAGAAGAGGTGATTTTATATACAAATACCAAAACATTTAGTAAACTACTAGTTTCTATTTGAATATAATTAGTTGAAAATTACTGAGACACCTGATACTGTGCGGATTTCATAATCTGGGTGTTCGTGCCAGAAGACAATTTAATCATGATGTTATTGGAAGGGAAGGCGTGAACCATTTGTTTGGCTATCTATTAAGCAATAATAACCGTGTGGCTCCCCTGCCCCCACGTAATTTATTCCCAACGGAGGCACCCTGGGGCCTGCCACGCCCTGAGTCCTTTCAACATATATAAAGGTATAGAGAGGTCTCGTGCCTCACAGCTTCTTTATAATGTAGCATCTGCAAACAACCACGTCATAAACACACCCTTCGCAGCAAATACGAGAACTGTTTATTTTCAACTCCGTCCGAAACTGCCGCCAGAGGGAACTATGTTCATTCGGATACATGTTCATTAATTATAGCCAATCTAGCGCAAATACTCGAATTTTCAAAAGCATTGATTCGTGAAAGCACTCGTTATTTCATTTTATTCTTCCGAGTAATTCCATCTTTTTCTTCATTTTGCATTTTGCATTTCAATAAATTTCTAAGATTCCAAATTCCAAGAGATTTCAAAAGATTCATAGATTAACTAATAAAAACAAATAAATACATTAGGAATTACAATTTAGCCTCTGGATAGTGTAAGGGCATATAAAATTCAGGTGGCCGTTCCGTTGTATTTATTATAATTTTTATAATTTTATTATAATGCATATATGAAAACAAACTGGGAAAGTGGAAAAATTACATGATTGAACCCCAGATCCATCATGACGTTTACAATTGCTGATTTTCCAAAGGTATTTTTTTATCCATTTTTCAACTCGTGTATAAAAGGTCCCTGTTCTCTTCCTAGTTGTATAATATACTATTAAATACTTGAAATATTCCTTGGTAGCTACAATTGGAATAGTCGTACCAATTATCATACAGCGGATTGATTGTTTACTTAACATATGAATGAATTGTAATGATGGATTGTTTGCGAATCATCGTGAGTGGTAGAAGTAACGGTGCTGTAAATCTTGATGAGTTGGTTGAATAGGCGGGTACCGAGGGGAACGATTACCATAGACATGCGACGCGTTGATTATAAACATAATTAAAAAGAACAACCACCTTCGTGTCGTTCCTTTTAAACGTATGCAGCTAACTCTTGTGCGCCCCTCGATCACGGTGGTCCTATACGTTTAGGTGGATTATCCTGCGAATCTCGCAACAGGATCTTCCAGTCTGAGTTTCCAATCGGTATCTTCTCGTAATTAATTCTCGATCGGTACAATGTCGATTGAATCACCGGATATACACTCGACAACTGCAAAGTCCTACCAGAGACATCGCAATGCTCCGTCCCTATTCATTCCGAAGGTGGAAAACTTGTCATTCAAAAGTACCCACATAAAGAAAAGAAGAATCCTTCCACCAATTAATTTAATTATTTGAGAATAGTATTGAATGCTCACTTTTAGTGATGCATATCGAGCCAAGAAATGCCCGTGATCGATCGAAATTTGTCAAATAATTTGCACGATTTTTGAGCGATTATTTAGGATAAATTTATGTGAAAGAACAGCATTTTTGAAGATTCTTGATCCTCATTTGGAGGAAAATAATTATTAATATATAATCTCCCAATGGGGTAGGATGTGAAGTCCCCCAAACTTGTAAATTTATCCGAAATCTCTAGAAATTTTTTAAAAGCACATAAAATCGTTCGCTTTTAAAATCCCATTAAATCACTCGAAAATTCCTAAAATCCCATGAAAATGAATTTAGAACGCTGTGAGTGCAATGAAGTCTTTTATTTCGACAAACTTCAGATTAAAACCAAACAATTTTGAAATTTTCCGATCAACTTAGCGGACTGTTCGTTTCACGAACCGATTTGAAGTACTACTGACTTTGATTGAGCAGAGAAAAACCTAATTTCAAGAAGATGTTCCCAAATAATTAATTTTTCTAAATCTCTATTGAGGGTGGAGGCAACCGAAAATAGAATTTTTTTCTTAAATAATTTTGTCGAGAACATAAAATGAAACAACTTTGTCATTTTATTGGCGCCTGGAGAGTTTATAGGAATGGTATCATCGCATATTTCGCGTGTCGTTATTAACGCCTACGTTTTGCTTGAAAGATTTTAGAATCTGGCCGGTTGATGTCGGAGGAGAGTAGAAGCGAAATCCGTAAAAATGTCTCGTTCGACAATAGCACTATATTACGAAGGCAATTAAATTGGATGTTTGAAAGGGTGGTCGCTAAAACAAAGGCGGTTCCATATGTAAATCCGGTTAATGCAGCGGCTTTATCAAAAAACGCGTTTCAAATTATAAATACCTGCGCGGCTTGCACACAGCCCCTTTAAGGGGACCCCAATTTGGATTCTAACGAGTATAATATTTCAGCTGGACCTTCCCGCATAAAGATCATTATCGAACGAGCTCGTGCTCTTTTTTCCTCAAACCCCGAAAGTTCGACAGCGATAGACAAGTTCGTAGATTAAAATTCGATACTATATTCAAAAACCCACGATCAAGAACCCACGATCAAGATTTTGGCTAATAATCTCTTCTTGAGCAAATTAACTTTTACTCAGTACCAGTATCAATATCTTGACAATCAATCAAATAATCAACACTGAGTACAGTCGACTCTGACTAACTGTTCACTTCCAGAGTGAACACTTTGAGTTACTGCACACTTAAGAAGATCCGAAGAGGACTGAAGACACCCGAAAAGGTCCGAAGAGGTCCGAAGACGCCCGTGGAGGTCCGAAGACGTCCGAACACGCCCCCTCCACTTTACTGTTTTGTGAAAAAAAAGCGGTTAGCCAGAGTCGACTGCACTAAATGTAGATTATTTGATTGATTGTCAAGATACAAAATTGATCGACTTTAGAGAATTCATGTGGTTACGAAAGATGCTATCATGCCATAAAGTGAATGTTTCCAATTCTGAAATTGGTATTGTAACATTTAAAACTAAATGTCCATTATGTTTAAACGTGGCTGGGGTTTTAAGAAATCCAAGATCTCTCTCGTTTCTCGAACAACCCATAATCCAAGTGGCGCTTGCTTCGCAATTACCGAGTCAGTTGACGGTTCGTCTGTGCGTGAATGTAGACGTGTAGGTGTGTTGGGGGATACCAAACTGCCGCAGTTAGCGAATAATGCGAGTATAATAAGAGCATAAAAGCGAACAGTGCAATGCTGAAGACCCTGTATGAGAGAGTTAGAGAGTATACAAGAGAACGCGATTGGATCTCTCCGCCTAGCAAGGGCGAGAGGCTGGGCTTCACCTATGACCCTCGATCTTCACTTCTTCGTCCTCTCTCTTCTCCTCACTACCTCTTCTCTTTCTTTATCTTCCTTCGCCACCACACTCTTTCCCAGGACCGTGAACGCCATATCTGGGAAGGATTTTCTTTTTAGGATCGAAATTTATCATTTCAAATTTGGTTATTGCACTCGGACTTCACGTTATTGCGCCTCTCGGTTATCCTTCTAATCCGATTAGTATTAATGTGAAGTCCTTCGAAACGCAAACAAGCTGCTCTAATGACAATAGATCTATGGAGCTCGCGACGTTTGAGGAGCCATAACTAAAAAATTCCATCAGCTCCAAGGGGCTTTTGAATTTAAAGGTGATTTAAACAGTTGGATTTCTGATTTCCTTGGAATACGGCCCTGTTGTTCTCACATCCTACTTGGGTGCATCTCGTTCTCATGTATCCTTCTTTCTCTTCTTCTTCCTCTTCTTCTTCTTCTTCTTGTTCATCTTCTTGGCTTCGATTTCCCCATCCCTCTTCTTCTCTCACTCGAACGCAGATGCTGCCATCTTCCCACGTGATCGTCCTTCGCTCGCATTAGCATTCTCGTACTACCGATTATTATATTTCATGGCGTACCTTATTTAACGTGACGTTCGATGCAGCCGAGGTGCGAACTCGAATGCATTAGCATACGGACGAAATAACATTCCACATTTTTTAAAACCCCAGCCTTTATTGATTTATTTGCAGACCACGATACCCGTTTTCGAGAGCTTGTACCGAGCAAGAAAAATATGCAGAGCACTCTGTAAAATGGACTGCTCTTTTTGCATTTTTATTTGCACCGCTTTATTAATGAGTTTTAATCGACGGATATTATCTAGAATGATTAGATAAGACAACTGTTCACTTGCTCCAGTCCTTTAAAGGTAATTTCTTCAATTTTTGGTACCTTCAAATTATAACGAATTCAAAAGTTCAAAACTGGACCTATGTAAGTCGAGTAATTTAAATTTAGTATAGAATACAATATACACTCAACTCCCACGTTTGTATCACTTTTCGGGCATGGAGTCTTCTTACACCGTACGCTCAAAGAGGGCGTAACGGGAGTAAATCGTAAAAAGTTAAGTCTCGAAAGAAGCGTAAAAGTAGGGCTGCCAACATTTTTGTAATTCTCAATCGCCGGTAAAGTCACGCCATCGAGGCAACCCGACTTTACCGACGATTGAGAATTCCAGAAATTTTGGTAGTCATTCTTTTACGCGTCTTTCGAGACAACTTTTTACGCTTTACTGCCGTTACGCCCTCTTTGAGCGTACGGTGTAAGAAGGCTCATGGTCTGAAGTTGCCGTGATACACTTCCTATAATTTTTATGACGTAAACAAGGTACTATGGAGCTCGCAGCGCCTGAAGGGAAGAGAGGCGCCTCTCTCCCTACCCCTTGAACCCCTCATCGAACCCTGGCCTCTCAGTAGTCAATACGGGTCAGCGAGCGTCGGCTAAAATTCTAAAAAGGACATAACGCGGGAGGGACCTGACGTGGGAGTTGAGTGTAACAGTTTAAACTGTTTGAAGCATCTAAATTTGTCATCTACTGCTACTTTCGATAGTATTAAATCGGCACTTCAAGTTTTGATAATATTAAAGCTACAGAACCTTTCTTTACTAATTTCAAGCCTCGTATAAAGTCGTTTTTAAACCGTTCTCACATTTGCTCAAAATTACTTGTTAAAAACTCATTAGTAATTAACTTTAATTAATTACTAACGGATTTTATTTGCTTTTTACAAAACCAATAAAATCCCCCATACTGGCAATTCCATTCCATAAACAGATATTTTATTAAAACTGTATGCGAGGCCCCAGCATCATGGAGTAATTATGACCACCTTGCAACTGTATAAGGCAATTTTATTTTACGACCTCGTTTTCATTGCAACAAGCCCGATTGTCTTTGCCCTGACACTTAGTTATTTACTTTCATCGGAACGTGTATTTCGGGAAGAATGTCGTATGATGCAGCACTTAACTTGGATATGGTCATTTCTTAAAAAAAAATAAATAAATAAATAAAAAAAAAATGTTTAAATCTCCGTCGTCATGATCATCCTCTGTATAATTGATAGAGTGGTAAAGTGACGGAGAGAGAGATAGAGATGAATCACGCGATGCATATATACACATATACGTCCTGTTAATACGGCCGTAAAGCCAACCTGCAGTAATAATAAAGTGATAATAAAAATAACAAAAAAAGTAATGCAGAATCGTCTCGCGGACACGCCACGGGGAGTTTATTACGTGTAAGCGAGAAACAGGGCCGCAACCGGCGCTTTTGTGATGGTCTAATAACTTGGAACGAATCCAGTTCCCTTTGTCTGCGGTATTATTAGTTTAACCCTGAATGGTGGAATGAGAGACTCGACTCGTTCCTTATACCTTTACGGAAATCGTCTCTATTCTCGAGATACATTGCCCTATAAAATATGTCTTTGTTGCAATTTATAACACGTTTCTGAATTCGATCTTTTTTTTCAAAACGATATGCCCTTCGGAAACCTTTTTATTTTTTACCTTTTTAATTTTCAGTCTTCGGCACGATACCATTGAAAAGTATCTCCTAATATACTCAGAATACCTCAAATCCAATAAAATCTCTTGCAGGGTGGCCACATGTAGGAAAGTCAAGGAAGTCAGGGAAATGACAGGGAAATGTGAGGGAAAAAATTTGTCAGGGAAGTCAGGGAAATTTCAGGAAAATGAGATTAGCTACCAGGGGAAATATAAATTTATTTATAAATAATAATAGAGATAGGATCACTCATCGTGTCTTTGTCTTGCAATTTTTTTAGTCAGTGTACCTTTTTATTTGTAAGTATGACAGTTTTACATTTATGATGTGTTTTTTGTCATATTATATATATATAGCTTTTATAGTTTCTTTAACAGAGTTTAGAAGATTTCCAAGGATTTCGGAGGATTTTAAAGAATTTCCTGACATTTTGTGAGATTTTAAGGATTTCTATCAAGATTTCAAGAGATTTGTTATAATTTTTAAAAGATTTCGTGAAATTTTAAGAGATTTTAAATGATTTATTTTGAAGAATTTTCAAGAGGTTTCTGGGAATTTTGAGAGATTTTCAGGTATTTTAAGTGATTTTAAAGTTCCTTGTGAAGTTTTAAAGGATTTTAAGATGCTTGCAGGAATTTTAAGAGATTTTGACGAATTTTAAATGATTTTAAGGAATTTCATGGAATATTAAGAAACTTTAAAGTATTTAATGGAATTTTAAGAAATTTTAAGGGATTTTGAAGTTTGTCATGGAATTTGAAGAAATTTCAAAACGTTTCTAGAATTTTCTAGTTTCAAGAAATTTTAAAGGATTTCGAAGTTTGTCGTGAAATTTTAAAGAATTTCAAAAGGTCACAGGGAAAAGTCAGGAAAGTGTTAGGAAAATTAAAAAATTATATCTTGTGGCCACCCTGTCTTGGAATATTTTGTAATTTGAAATAATTCAACATATCTGTTGACGTTTAGGTCTTTTGATATCTTTTTTTGATTACCCTAAATTAACGATTCCTGAAAAATAATCTTTCTAAAATATAACCCGTCCCCTTTTTTATCTTACATTTTATAGTTTTCGAGTTTTCGAAATATGATGATCAAACCAAGAATTTACTCATCAGATATAGATCCGACATTAAAGCAACAAGAAATATTTTTCCTGTTCAAACTTTGTATTACGACTGAAAGAGACAGATCCTAAACTATAGGAAAGATGATTGTGAATGAAATGACTGCTCTGGTGGTCCCCTAGGGGTGGGAATTCGAAGAGCATCAACCCCTGTGTAACTCACCTGCAGAGGCAACGTTTTACGGCAGATTTTAATTTTAACGACTGTCTTCGAACTCGTTTATGGGCCTAGTGTATAATTTTATCGGACCTCCCGATCTGGCCTCGAAGTCCGGCTAAATATTGTATACCCGCGTTTTCTTCCTACGAGGGTCCCCAAATGCAGCCTACGATCTTGCAATATCGACAATCATACACACATCTATAGTTTTCCCAAACTCATTAACATCGCACTTAAAAATGTTTAATGGTTTTTTTTTAATCGGAAATACAGATAAAAGTGTCTTTAGCCATAAAACATGGCTGGAAAAAGAGGCCCATGAAATAAAAATGAACAAGTTTTTAATGGGTAATTCCATTAAATAAACTGATAAGCAATATCGTCATATCCAAAGTAGCACAGCAATTTAGTCAAGAAATTTGAATTATCTTTTTCATATCAAAAATATGTGAGTAGTTTCAGGATTGGTATATAATTTCGTGGAAGTTTGTAGATTTTCGAACCGGTGCCAGGACAGGAGTATGTGAAGTCACCTTTTATAGATTTTTAGAAAGTTGTAAATCAAACGTTAATGGGAGTTCGTGTCAAGCATAAAGAGCTTGAAACAACGACGCATAACGATAAAGATAAAGGTTTCAGTTCGAGGGGTAGGTACCTGTCGTATTGGCCAGGGGTTTTTATGGTCATCTGGAATTCGAGAGACAGGTATCCATAGACTAGTTTGTTCCATAAAATTATGTCTGGTAACAATATGAATACATCCTACGTGTTTTATATTAAGAATATTTTTATAATCATTCTACACTCAGTTGCATTTCTGAACAAATCAAATGAAAGTTGAAAGCTAAAAGAGGGTTTTATTCCCAACTATCAGAAATTTACCCTGTGTTTTCCCGGGGATTTTAAGAGATTTCAAGTGATTTGAATGAATTTCATTGATTTTCAAAGAATTTCAAGTGATTTTATTTGATTTTATGGAATTTCAAGGGATTTCAAAAGAGTTCAAGCGGTTTAAATACATTTTAAATGATTTTAAAGGATTTCAAGAAATACAATATTTCAAGACATTTGAAGTGATTTTAATTAATTCAAAGAGCTTTAGAAATATTTAAAACGATTACAAGGCATTTGGAATGATTTAAAAGGATTTCAAGAGCTTTTAAGAGATTTTCGGAAGATTGGTAGGATTTTACAGTATTTTATTTGATTTTAAGGAATTTCATAGGATTTCAAGAGATTTGAAGGAGTTTCAAGAGATTTTAAATGAATTTAAGGAATTTTAATAATTTGAAGAGATTTCAAGATATTTCAAATGATTTTAATGAATTCATAGAGCTTTAGTAATATTTAAAACGATTGCAAGACATTTAGTATGATTTTAACGGATTTGAAGATATTTTGAGTGATTTAAAAATATTTCAAGAGATTTTAAGGGATTTAAAAAAGCTTTGAAGGATTTTAAAGAATTTCAAGGCATTTCAAAAGATTTCGAGCGATTTAAATACATTTTAAGTGACTT
>JAUESH010000046.1:987189-1004368 GCA_032275165.1 Synergus magnus
TTTAAAATCATTTACCAGAAAAACTGATTAAAATAACCATAAGATGGTCAACCAGAAACTTCTAATATTTTTATCTAGAATTTATAGTAAGGGCATATTTAACACTATTTCCTGGTTAGAATAACCAAAATTCTGGTTACTCTAACAAAAACTTTATTTGAGTGTTATATGTAGCTAAACTTTTTAAAAAATGCCTAAAACTTCCAGCTAATATAATTTTAATAAACTTTTACCACAGAGATACATATTTTAAACGATTTTAAAAACTCGAACCGACTTTGTTTTGAGGTAACAGAGTGGCTGGAGTTTCATTACTTAGAAGCAGAATACAGCTGATCTTTTTATAGGTCCTGATTTCGAAATTGCAACTTTTTATTAGTTTTAATTAGGATGAAGCTAGAGATTTTATAGGTTTTCCGTTTTGTGCTTAGAAGTTAGACCAGTGACGTCACTTCGTCAAAGGCGTCACGTATAGGTAATACACCAGAACCAATAGGAAAAAGCTTAAAGCTTCGAGCTCGGTAAGCTCCACATGAGTTTACGACCGGTTTGGATTTGCTCTTATTGGTGGATTCACCTGGCGTACGTCTCTCATAACATTTAAACTTACATTTCAGTTTCACGATAAACGAAGATGTTAAAAGCCCTTCGATGGCTGCCATCACTTGAATTATACTAAACCTAAGCTTTATTGCCCTTCCGTAAACCTTATAGAAAAACTAATAAACGCACAGAAAACTCGATTCAAACATGATCAATGGACAAGGGTTTTCATTCGCGAATTCACTGGAAGTAGTAAAAAAAAATAATAAAAAGTAAAGAATATTTTTTTGAACCGCATCCGGCATTCTGAAAAGACAAGGTTTCCTGCGATTTATGACAGGACGACCTTTTCCAGTCATCTGTTGCGTCTTTAGTCTGGTATTCCGGGGCAATTTACAACGCCACTTTTGTGAGGTTGAATATTCCTAGCATGCTTTTTAGTTTTTGTTTTTTTTTGTTTCTCTTTTTAAAAAGATGCAGCCTCCATTCCATAATATTTGCCCCTCGTATGTCCGCAATGTGAAATTGTAAATTGTAAACTGTAAAATTTTGTAAAGAGCCCTAAATCTGTTAGGGGGCGTCCGCTTTACAAAGACTGCCTTTTTTTCCCGCTGTGCTTTTTATGGAAGCGGAAAATTCTTTATGTGTCCACCGGAACGGCAGAACGTCTAGACAGATCTACTGATAAAATATTTCCAAGTCTAAAGTGAATTCCTTGTTTTCTATATTTTCTATGTTTTCTATGTTTTCTAATATGAATTTGAATGCCAATAGTCGGAAAAACCGTTACGATTCAAGTTACGGATTAACAAACTTCTTGTTCTATTTCACATGTAAAAATTGCCCCATTTAGCCCTATTTAAAATGGGGTTCTAACGAGGCTCTGGTCGCGACAGCATTATTGCATCATTTATTTTCTCAAAATTCTAAGTATGTCATGGAAAATCACTTGAGTGTGTACAATTAAGCATTGTGTACACAGTTTGTTTACTGGAAATTTATCTCCTGCTCGAATTGCATGCTTCAATGCCCTCTTAACTTGAAACAAAACAGGAAAGCAATAAGGGTAAATAACTCACGAAATAACTTACCAAAGGTGTCATTATTCTGCAAAAAGGGAAGTTCTAATTACATACCTGCGTCTGGAACAAACAAAGAACAATGCATAAGTCGATTGATGAGGGTAAACTTCTTACTGTTTGTGAGATATAAGTTTCTTCTGCATTTGTTATGGGTGGGAAGAGGGGTTCCTCCACAAAGTTGAGGCGCCGTGCGTTACCAGAAATTTATATATACGAATACCCGAAGAGGATATAAATGAGCGACAGGAGTCGACAAATCAAGAAACTATCGACATAAATAAATTTGTGGCCCGCCAGGGGTTTCGCGAGACATTCTAGGGCGATGAGGGAAATGGCAGCTCCTAAGTCAGCAATTACACATATTTCCTAGGTTGCTACTTTTTCTGTCTCATTATACTTCCCCTTTTTAGTTCTGGTCAGAATAATCACACTGAGAGAACTATTTGATTTTACCAACCAAAATTTGGTTGGCTCAAGAAAAGAATTTGGTTGCTATACAGTATACGGCCAACAAAACATTTTGTTGAGCCAACTAAATTTTTTTGTTGAGTCTTTTTATTTGTACAATCAAAGAATTTTGTAAGGGTAACCAAATTTTTTGTTGGGACAACAAAATTATTTTATAGAGACAACAAAACTATGTTGAGACATAAAACTATTTTGTTGCAGAGAATAAATAATATTATTTAATAGGCAAGTGCATCTAGTTAACATAACTAAAAATTTTTTAACCAAAAGCATCTACTAACTTTAACTAGAACTTTTTTTGAGTGATTTTTGAAAGAAAAATCTCGAGGCTCTTCTAATTCTGATTAATTACGTATAACGTGGATTATTTATCGCATCTGTCTTTTTCAGTGGACTCTCAGAAATTATTTACCATTGGCGAAACGAGCAGCGGGTGCCCGATATACTTAATCCGTGATTCGATCTAAATCTCAATTTTGGAGGTTGCTATATGTATATATATATATGTAACTAAATACGTAGAGAAAGTTGTCTATATCTATAGTCTCATAGCACTACCACCGTCACCATCACCATCACCATTTCTTCCACCTCTATTGGTATAATTCCCCCCCCCACGTTCATCCAGTGAATTACTTCGTTAGTGGCTACAGTCAGAGGGCTGTTAATTCCTGCAGGGCAGATTATACAGATAGGTTTATTGCGCTCGTGTCCCAATCTAATGTTCGTAATGCTTCTGTAGTCTCTACACTCGTCTATATACGGAACTGGATCTCGATTCCTTCTTCAGCCACCCTCAGACCGAAGTTTGCTTCCAGAAATGGGGAATCTGGGGTGGTCCAGAATCCAGAGGTCCATTGACTCACAGAGCGATATCTGACCTACGCGAAGAACGCAAGATGTATATACGAGTACGCATGGGGAATTGCCCATACCAAAACCCTCTGGATACCTTTTACTTGCGTCGCGGGTAATAAATTTTCCAAGGGGAAAAATTACCAATGTAACAAGAAGGTAATGTCTCACTTTATCATGTGTGAAGGGAACTAATTCCAAAGTTATGCTTTCAAATCTTTTGTTCTGTTCTGTTTTCCTCAGGGAAAAATTTCGATTTTATTCAACTTCTGTATCTCCTTTTCCTATGTGGGCAATTCTCTGTAATCTTTAAATTACGAAAGTTACTTGTAAGTGTTGCTTGTGACTGGTAGAAGTTTAAAAAAATTAAGTAACTTTCTCAATCGGAAGTGTATGGATATTTCCAGATTTTAATCCACTTTCAACCCACTTTTACAAACTTCTGTCACCAACTTTTACTTAACATGTATTTATTCGCAATACCTATTTGTTTTAAAATTTCTAAAAATGGGAGGGGCTAAGAAATTAAAGTAACTTTTAACTCGTGGTCACACCTCCGAAAAATAACGGTACGGTCACAGGGGGTCCAATGGACCCCGCCGTAGATAAAACTGTTGCCATTTTCACTCTTTTTGACGGTCCTTGCGCGAGACTTTAGCTTAAGGTCTTTTCTTTGCAATACAATAGTTTTTTTAAAATTGTTTTTATTGCTACTCGTTATTTTTTATTGCTACAAATTGAGGGGGCAAATGGATCGTGTTAAGGGTATGGAAAAGCTACAAAAAGAGTGGTTTTCTAGTTTTTAACGGGAGGGAAATTGTAAATCGGAGGGCAAAAGAGTGGTTTTCTAGTTTTTAGGTAAATTGATGGCAAAGGGGTAGAAATAAGGGTATTTTTTGTTGTAAATGGTAAACGGGGGTGTAAACGGATGGAAATAAGGGTATTTTTTGCAGTAAATAGTAAAGGGAGTACAAAGGGGTGAAAATAGGGGTAGTTTTTGGCGTAAATGGTAAAAGTCTTGTAAAGGGGTGAAAATAAGGGTAGTTTTTGCAGTAAATGGCAATGGGAGTGTAAAAAGAGGTTTGGTAAAAAGAAATTCAAAAAATTTTCGTGCTTGAATATAGGATTAGTGTGTACGTAACTCGGTGTAATCAATGAAAACAGTCCTTTAGAAGTGAAGAAAACCCACAAATATTTTTGGAAAATTCCAAAAAATTACGAAGATATGAGACACAACCATAACATTTTCATCTTCTTTACGTACTAATTTTAATAAAATATTCAAGTACAAATTCAGATGCCGGAAGATAATTATCACTCGAAATTGTACCGAACCCTATATTCCTAAATTTCTAAGACGAATTCCTTGATTAAAATTCCTAAGACAGCCACATTAAAGCACAGACTGCAAATTAAGATCGTTTAATATAACCATCCCCTCTGACAAATTCCGTGCGTTTGACACTTGGTTAATCCTCTGGTCAGCACGAAAGTTCCCTTCAGACTCTTTGTTCCGCGTGGATAAACGCATTAGGTACCAAAATTTTGGTAACGAGTTTAACGTTACATCCGGCTCGTCTGCATGCAGTGCGTAGGGTGTCTGATTTTAATGGCGTGGACACTCGCAAATGGTCTACCGATTGTCCGAGCCTATTTAGGCCCCGGCATAGCTGAGTCATTCATCGAATAATGGAACTCCAGATCTGCAGAGACACCGGGGCATTAATTTAAAGCGTGCTTCCCCAAGTTATATAGTGATATATCATTTACGGATAAATAGCCGGCAATGCTATTGCTTTCCTGCTCGCGACAGTTTCGTCGAAATATCGTTGAATTCACGATAATTACGGAAATTAAAGCTAACTAGTTAATTCAACATTTTTCCGAAGATTAGTTCAGTTTTCAGTTGTAAAGTTAATTTACAATTAATTTCAGATAAATTAAATAAAATCTCCAAAATTGTTTCGATTTCATTTGAACGCACTCAGAAAAAGTTTTGGTATCTTAAAAATCGAACTCCCTTAAAATTCCTGGAAATTCTATGAAACTTCCTAAAATCTTTTAAAAATCTTTGAAATCTCTTAAAATTTCTCGAAATTCCAAGAATTACCATGAATTTTTTTTCTAGCCACATTAATCAGCAATTGTGGTTAACATAACTAGAAATTTTTTAACCAGAAGGATATAGTAAATTTAACCTTTTTTTTTAGAGTGAAGTCGTCAGTCTGTGTAGAAATTTCCCTATCTTTCCCTATTTGAAGTAGGGTTTTAGTGTGGCGTGGATTAGAAGTTCTAGTCCAGAAAAAACTAATCTAACTATCTGTTGTGACAATCAAATATTCAAATATTCTCTCAGTGTATTTGGGACAATATAAGAAAAATTGTTGAGAATTTCTTCTTGAAATCGTCCCATATGCATGACTATATATGTTTATAATTATTTATAGTTCTATCGGGAACCTGGCTAGGGCCACAGCAGGTCCCTTTCCTTGGTAGAGCTGTGGAAGGGCGATCCCCACTGGATCCCTACTAGAAACTATAGTAGAGTCCACATTGACAAAATCTTTACGATCTTGCTGGGGCCCTGACTAGTTTTCCCAATAGGGCCCGACTAGAGAAAGGGAAAACTAGCCAGGGCCCTACTAAGACCCTTTCGAAATTTCTACACGCGAGAGTTTCAGTTTGAATTTTTCCAGAGGCGATTTTCTTTGTGCCGGAATATTCCTTTGAATGAAGATTCATTAAAAAACGAATCAACCTCTTAATTAAAAGTTTAATAAATCAGAGGTTTATTGCTCTTCTTCTCGACCCTGGGGGCTGAACGTTTGCGCTCATCGGGAGGTAAACGGTCTCGCGAAAATGAACTTATCTGCATCAAATAGTGATTATACTTAATGAAGGAAAGTTATACGCGGCAGTCGGCACGAAGTATTCCTAAACTTTTCCGAAGTCGAACCTTAATCATGGTCGATTGAAGAAATGGCTGATACTCCCTCATTAAGAAATTCAAGATGGCTAGAAAAATGTCCTCGCTCTCAATTCGATTATCCTACTTAATTTATCCAACATGATGAAAAATTTAGTGTGTGATCAATCAAAATCGAAGTACCAATTTTTCTCAAAAATTTCTATCTTGTTAAAACTTTAAATGAAAAATATGAACCAAGTGCAAATCGTTCATTGGCACAATTCCGTGGATGCGAATATGGTGAAATCGATATCTGAACCACGTAATATTTTTCTCATCGAGACTTGGCAAGTGGTTAAGGCATGAAAAGGAATAAATGTCCATTTTTTATACTTTTATTCAGCGTAAAGTGCGAAACAGATTGAGATACCGTTACTTTCATATAAATAACTGTCTCGTCACAGGAGCGCGGGACGGTTTATGTACAATGAATTTTATTCATCTGGAACGATCATAAGACAGGTATGTCTCAGTGTCTCACGATGGCCCCAAAACTACTGTAGCGTCACAAAAATTGATTATAAACTCGCGGCATCAACGAAATAATTGCCTTTCACCGGATACCCCCATAATTCATTAGCGTTATGCTTCAATGCTACTGTGAGGCCAGAAACCGGGGCTTATAGCTACCTGTTCCCGCCAAGTGAAGTCAAGAGACCATTGGGACAGTTTCCTCTAGCTTCAATAAAAGGCAATAAAGTCGTCGGTTTGTTAACCAAAAAATAGGATATACCGTGAAATTGCGATTTGTTTTCATTTTTCTCGTCATGTTTCTCACTCAACGGATGATTATTTATTGACCGGAAGGGCATTTCATTTTTTGTCAATTTTTAATTGCGTGATGCTAGCATTTTCACTAGCGAGATTTAATTGGAATTTTGAAACACTGTTTGAACTAATTATCTCCATAAACGAGAGGCCGATTGGGTTGAAGTTTCAGACGTCTAATCTGACGGTTTTTTAAAAAATTTATTGAAATTAAAATAACGCGCGCTTGCAGTCGCTTACCAATCTTTATCACTACTATATACTTTTGTTTTAAATATTTTAAAGCAAGTTTAAAATGAAGAGGAGAACTTATTTACTTAAGGTTCTATCGATCTTAAGGAACACATTCTCATAAATTTTCAAAATGCTCTAACTTTTTGAATTTTTGTCCAAAATGGCTGAGTAATGAACTTGGCCTTCATTTTAGGACACTAAAAGAGTAATACCAAAGGCCAATCCAATCGATCAATTCTTTCAAAAGTTATCGAGCTTACACTAGTGTCTGAGACAAAATTATTTAATAAAAATCAATAATCGAAAAATATTATTAAAGCTGCAAATAGTAAAAGATTCATGGATTTGGTAAAAAAATTAAAAGTACATATCATTTTATCTTTATTTTAAAAATATTATTATATCTTGGTGATTTTGCAATACAACGGCTCCCATCCGATTGTAACCGAGTCAAGCGCTGCTTAACTTCAGTAATCAAACGAGAAACCTTTAAACATCCTACATGTCCAAGCGGACATATTAAGATATTTAAGAAACCTACTAAAGCATTCTTGTTCACTTCTTGAATCAAAATACGTTTTTCAAAAATTTCTTGCCCGAACATTTGGAAATTGTATTTCCGACTTCATATATTAAAAAATTTTTATGTGAAGTTGTTGAAAATAGCCAGAAAAACATTTTGAAACTGAATTCCATTAATAATTTCGATTGCGTTCTTCATTGTAATAAACAACACAATCGAAATCTAAGTAAAATAAATTGTTTGACTTTCCGAGTTCTACAAATATTGCATAGAATTTGTAAATAAAAAAAAGTGGCCTCAGAAATTTTCAAAATGCTCTAACTTTTTGAATTTTTATCTTTATTTTTATGCCTTCAACAAGTGTGCCAAAGCGCAATCCAATCTGATAATCCTTTCGAAAATTATAGTTTCCATAGATGCCAGACAGCGGCGTGAAAATCGTTTTATTTCACAATTCGTAATTAAAGATTTATCATGACAGAATTGCAAATAAAGGAAAACTATTTTACTATAAAACTATTTTATGTAAATTTGTTGTTTATCATAACATTTTCTAAGCAAACTGTAATTTTTCCTGGAAAATCTGGAATAATTAAGAGAATTGCCTTAAAAGTTTCTCCTGCGAAATGCGCCACGGCTTATGAATAAGGTTAGGTTCTAATTGCTTCTGCTTGGTAATTTAGGCGGTAATAACGGCTGGCGAGGCGTTCCATAATTATACAGTTAATGTCAACATTATTATTCTGCGAGGTTGGTCCAGCTCATGGAGGGCGTCGCGACGCTTCCTTACGCGGAGTTAAACACAGAAATTATTCTCATTACACATGAAGAATGACATTCACTTGGATAATTAAATTATTTAGACATCAAGAAAATTGTAATCTACTCACAGTCGGAATTAGTTATTAGTTCCTAAAAAAAATAGTGCCATTCGTATATTACCTCGTGTAGAAATGTTTCTATGGCCCTGGCCGGGCCCAAATCGGGGAATTCTGGTCCCGATCGGGTCCAGATCGAGTGATTTCAGATCGGAGATGAAACACACAGCGCGATCGGGCCCAGACCTGAAAACCCGATTTCCGGTCGGGGCACGGTCGGGCCGTGTGTTTCATCTACGGTTTAGGCCTAGTTTGAAAATTTCTACATGGGACTAATTGATTTAGTAACTATTTCTACTAATTCATAAAAACATTGTAACTATAAACATCCTCTATGCAAGCAAAAAGCATTAAAATCTCGAAAAATGGATGAAGAAAGACATATATAAAAAAGCTGACACTTATCGATTTGAGTAAAGCAGTTTATCCTCGACTAAGTCGGAAAAATACAAATGGGCAGTAAAAGTCAACCATAAATGAGTCTGAACCCTCGTTTGTGTTCAAAGATATTTTTTTCGGAAGAATGTGCCGAGTGAAAGATATAGGAAAGAAAGATAATGTTCGTTAATGGGTGAAAGGTTAAAAATAAGAAAACTTGGTGGTGGGCCGTCATAAATCTGGCAGCCCCAAGTGAAAATTGCTCTCCCCGGAAATATAGTATAGTCCTTTCGACAGTTTACAATATCCGGTGGGCTAGAGGTCGACATATTTATTGAAAAATGCTTGATTTTTGTGGCAGATTATTTTACTTCGAATACACTCAAACAAAGTTCTGGTTAAAGTTACTAGATGCTACTGGTTTATGGGTCTCTCGGAATTTATTAAAATCTCTTGAAATCTTGTGAAAACTCTTGAAAATCCTTCAACTCTTTTAAACTCAATTCAAAATTCCTTAAACTCTTTTTAAATCGCTTAAAATTCTCAAAAATAACTTGAAATCTTCTATAATCCTTTAAAGACTCTATGAAATCCTTTAGAATATTTTTAAAATCATTCTAAATGTCTCGAAATCGTTAAAAATATTTCAATTTCTTCAAACTCATTAATCTCTTGAAATATCTTAAAATTTTGTGAAATCTCTTGAAAATCTTTAAACTTTTTAAAACTCTTTTGAAAATACCTTGAAATTCCTTAAAATCTATTGCAATTCTTTAAAATCTCTTCAGTGTTCCTTTCAATTACCTAAAATCACTTAAAATCTCCTAAAGTCCTTTAAAGTCTCTATGAAATCTCGCAATATTTTTTAAATCCCTCGAAATTCCTTAAAGTTACTTTAAATTTCTTAAAATTCCAGACAGGTTAAATTTCTGCTAGTCTAGTTGTGTTGACCAGAATGTTACGCCAGAAAAATGTTTAGTAAAAAATTCTGGTTATTCTTACCAGAAATTCTTGTTATGTTTATCAGAAAAACTGATTAAAATAACCAGAAGATAGTCAACCAGAAACTTCTAATACTTCTAACTAGAATTTATAGTAAGGGCATATTTAACAATATTTCCCGATTATAATAACCAAAATTCTGGTTATTCCAACCAGAACTTTTTTTAGTGTATTTTTTTATGTTATGCATCTCCGTTTCCAATTAATCAGAATTATAATCATGTTCAAATTGCTATATTGATAACCACTCTGTACATATTCTACGAAAAACAAAAATAAAGTTGATCGTTACAAAAAAGGTAATAATATTTTGAAAAAAGCGGTTTTCACGCCTCGGAAATACTTAATCCGATCAATTTCACACATCGTGCCCACTTTGCTGGTTCACGTGGTGGAGCTTTCGCGTGCGAGCTCGATGTGATTTCTTTTACACGACGACAGGCCCAAATCATCGCGTTCCTTCACACCAGATAGAGATCTTCCTAGGCAGATACCTGCCGGGCATTTAGCGTGTGACGAAGTATATTCCATTCACTCTCGCATTTTCACACACACGTGAACATGAACCCTCATATGGATGAATGTGTGTTCAATTGTGTGAATGTGTGAAGCGCAGGACTTAGTCCAGCAAGAAGAAGATGGCACATAGCGCAGGCTCTTTAATTTATAAGCACGCCCGACGACCTCGGGATAAGAGTTTGAGACGGGCGACATTATTTATTCGACTGCGCGTGTTTTTAAAGCTTCCTTCGTGAAAATGATACCTCTGGATGAATATAAAACGCACGCCCACGCTTCTATACGACACGCCGACGACACCGTGGCATGGGTGCCTAACACCTCGGATATAATACGAGGTCCCGGTCCACTCGCGCCTATATATACAGTATATAGTATATATATATATACATTATACACTATGTCTGGGCATATGCCATCAGAAACGCAGGTACCGAAGACAACCTCCTTGGACAAAAAATATTCGGGATAAAACATAAGCACAAATCACCTAAACCGTCGCACCAAACTGGCAATTTCCTTAATTCACCCTATAAAAGAAATTATAAGAAAGCATTTTTGTCTTTGGAACACGTGGTCCTTTGAATGGAAAATATGGACGATGAGTTTTGCACAATGTTACTTTAAACATTTTAAGTATTTTATTATAATTACACTACCGGTCAGAATTGTGAGTTCACCTGTTACACTCAGAAAAAAGTTTGTTTGAATGAAAGAAAAAATTTCTTTGAATTTAAAAAAGTTTATTTCTTCACATTAAAAAAAATTCTTTAACCCTAGACAGGGCCCGTCAATTTATATATTAAAGTTCATTTATTTAATGTTAAATTAGCGTAATTTGATTTCCATGTCTCTAGGGTTAAATAAAACTTTTTTCAATTCAAAGAAATGTTTTCTTTGACCCTATATCAAAGAAATGTTTCTTTGATTCAAACAAACTTTTTCCTAAGTGTTTTTCGATGATCGTTTAAGTTCTCTTAAATTTAATTACATCAAAGATTATATTTTTTATCAATAAGTTGAAAGCTATGAAAATTCTGCTCAAAACAAGCCAGGATTAAGTCACTTTGTCAATTTTTTTAGAAGATATTGCAAAAGAACGTAAAAAAATTGAAATATCCAAAAAAGATTTGGATACTTAAAATTAAGAAAAGTGGGCTTGGGGTGATTTGTACCCCAGCGTGTCAAGCAAGGGTTAAGAGATTTCCAAAAATTTCCGAAAATTTCAAGATTTATCAGCCTTTAAGGAATTGAGAACATTATTTCTATTTTAAAATTACTTGAAAATCTTGAAATTCATTTAAGTTCTACTGAAATCCTTTTAGAATTCTTTAAAATCATTTAAAATAGCTTAAAATCGCTTAAATTCATTAAAAATAACTTAAAAGATTTTAAATCTTTAAAAATTCATTTATAAAGTTTTGAATTTTTAAAATCCCGTCAAATCCCTAGAAATTCCTTAAAATCCCTTAAAAAAATCCTTAAACTCTTGAATTCTTTTGGAATTTCTTGACATTTAAAAAAAAAATTTTAAATGCTTTGGAATAATTTTAAATCCTTTAACGTCTTTTTAAAACACATTAATCTTTTGAACTATCCTAAAATTCCTTAAAATCACTTAAAATCTCTTGAAATCATTAATTCATTTATAAACTTAAAAATTTTTTTATTTCATTAAATCCCTCGAAATTCCTTAAAATCCCTTAAAAAGCTTAAAAATATTTTTAAATTAAATGAAAATCGTTAGACTCTTGATTCCTTTTGAAATTTCTTGACATTTTTGAAAATAATTTAAAATGCTTTGGAATCTTTTAAAATCCTGTAACTTCTTTTTAAACCACATTAAATCCTTTGAACTGCTATAAAATCCCTTAAAATCACAAAAATCTCTTAAAATCTTAAAAAATATTTTGAAATCTTTGAAACCTGACGTCTTTCCTTTGATTTCAAACAAGGACAAACTCTTTTCAGTGAAAATTGGTTTAAACTAGGCGTGAATTACCAAATGAACATGAAATCTTCCCTATATATTACTCGCTCAACCGCCATGTTTTTTGAGCATCAGATAAATTTAAAACGTCCTTTTCTGGGCTTATATCCATGTTAGTATCAACCTTAGGTGTCGGTCGAGTCCATGAAAGAGCCCAAGAGTGCGGAGCAGATCATGCGATTACGCTTGGCGAAGTGCTCGACGCCACTATAAAATGCATATAATTGCCCTTCACGCATACACCGAGCGTATCAGACTCCACGATATTGGGCAATCATCTCCTGTACGGTCGTATAATAAGAATACATCCAACAACGTAAATCCTCAGACACGGTAACTTCATTTTGATGACGAAGAGAACGTGAATTTTTAACTCAGATTTCACTCGAAATGTTCCAGGGGCCCTATTAAATGTGTCCACGCTTTCGTCCATAATTTTTTTCCACGTCCTTTACAAGTTTTATTGAGATTCCTCAGAAAGCCTTAAAAGAACTTTTAATTCAGGACATATTCCTGCTCCCAATTTCTGGCATATCTTTTTAAGATAAAGTAAGTGTTATATTAAATTTTAATGGCGAGCGATTCCATTTTTTAATATCTCTATATGAAAGTTGGAAACTTTCTATCTTACCCGTGAAGAAATTCACAGAACTGGTTCAGACTCGCGTGAAAAACGTAGCCCGATCGGGCCCAGACCATCCCCAGAAAAAATTTCCCGATTTGGGCCGGATGGGGCATGAAACGCCGCTTCCGCTCAGGCCCCTATTTGAGCCGGATCAGACTTCGGGCCGCCAGATCCGGGCCCTGTCGGTTCGAGTGGTTCATCACCTTTGCCGATCGGGGCCCGATGGAGACCATGCCAAAATTTCTACAAAACGGTATAGAAATTTTACTGTGGCCCTGGACGGGCCCAGATCGGGGAACTCTGGCCCCGATAGGGTCCAGATCGGGAGATTTCAGACCGGGGATGAAATACACGGCCCGAAGGGAAGTTGGGCTTTCAGGTCTGGGCCCGATCGGGTCGAGTGTTTCAGTTTCGGTCTGAAAGCCCCCGATCTGGGACAGAGTAACCCGATCTGAGGCCGGTTAGGGCCGCAGAAAAATTTCTGCACGGGTAGAAGCAGATATGAATGAATGGTCTTAAATAAAGTTTTAATAACTGAATTTACAATTGTTTTACTTTTTTTCGTGAAATTGGAATATTTTTAAAAATAGTGGAATACTATAGGTTTAGAGTTGAAGGTACTGCTCGAGTACCTTTGTGAGTTATCTATTATACGGGCAGCCAGCGAGTCGTGGGACATACATTACGTCGGGTACAAACGTTACGTTACGTTACCTACATACATTATTAAGAGGGGGGATTAAGGGGCTTATGTATATTTAACTGTGGCTACGCTATTTCACCATTTCCTAATTCACGGACTTCTCAGCCTTCCCTTTCAACTTCCGTTCATAGGGAATCGCACGTGCAGACCTCTCACTTCGCGGATGTGCGATTTCTAAAACGATAATTCTTACCTCGTAATGAGTCAATTTATCCTTATAGATTACTATCGGTTAATCACTCAAGATATTTTTGAGCCCCTGCTTTTCTATATAGATTATAGCTTCCGCAGATTCCAAATGGATTATATAATTTAAAAAGCCTTTCTTCCGGCATGCATAGAATAGTTGAATTGAGGTCAAGTAGGCATCAAAGAATTAATTTAATTAGTAATGGCACGCTCCAAGTTGGGCTAAAATCCTTTAAAATTACTATAAATCCCACAAAATATCGTCAAGATTCAGATTCTATAAAACCCCAATAATTGGTAAAATCCCTTAAAATTTCTAAAAATCACATTTTTTCAAAAATTTCGTTACGAGTTTTAAAAGTTTAAATATACTCATAACTTTGTCAAAAACAAATTTCGATTAAATCGGTGAAATACATGTCGTCTACAATCCTTTAAAAAACAACATATTTTATCCGCAGACAATTTTATGACTTGAAGGTGTCGAGCTCGCATGATTTGAAATGAATTCATCCATATAAATTATAAATTATTTCAAAATATTCAATGGATTTTAATACAAGAGCAAAATTATAATTCTTAACTTATTTATTTGTTTTTATTAGTTAATCTATAAAGCCGGAAAATAAATAAACAAAATCAGTTACATTTATCTTATAAGTTTTAACTAATCTCATATACCTACTGCTCTGGTATAGAAAAATGTATAACCCCTTGAATGGTTTAAAATTGAAAGGAAAGATCGAATTTAAATTTCTGATTGAATTTGGCTTTGAGATTACAATTAAATGATAACATTTCCTGGATTGAAGTGACATTGATTCACTTTGCGATTTTGATCCTTGAAGGCGCGTGCCACGTTGAGGAAACGGTGCATTTGTATCAGGCTCGATATCGTTTGAGAGCACGCAAGCGGTAGATGCATGTCGAGTCACCCCTAATTTGAGTTTACATCTCTATCGGGGGGCACCCTGTGCCTACATTGGTTACACCGCAAGCAACGTTGGCCTGACTTGAGCCTTCTGTAAACAGGGAATATGCTACGACCGCCAGTGTATATTCGCCTTTACCTGTCACGCATGGATTTCCATATAGTGGCCCCAAGCGTACTTACACCGAGAAATCTAATGTAAATCAACTTCTGCACACGATAAGAGGGTGAGTATTGAAACCTACACGATTTACACTCGCGCACTTATACTCCACTTATGTACTAGAATCTATACAAAATTTTCTTCTTTAAGATTATCATCAATTTTCAGCGGAAAAGATCTTATGCAATTGAATTTCAACAAGTACAGACATTTTGATGGGTTTCTAGTAGGGTCCTGGCTAGTTTTCCATAGTCTAAAGCAAAATTCCTATTATAAAAAAGAAGTAGTAATTGTATCGAAAATAGAGTCTCGCAATCCCGAAAACTGAAGCCACATTTTCTCTTCATTCAAGTGGTTTTAAAGAATTTTTAAAGAATTTCAAAAGAATTCACGAGAGTTTCAAGATTTTAAAGTAATTTAAAAATTTGGTTAAGTATGTGGTTTTAAAGAATGTAAGGGGATTTCAAAGAGAGTAGAGATTTTGCCATGGCCCAGACCGGGGAGCCCCAGATCGGGGATGAAACACACGGCCCGACCGGGTCCAGATCTGGCAGCCCGATTTCTGATCGGGCCGCGGTCGGGCGCGGCGTTTCATCACCGATCGGGGCCCTGATATGGCGATTTCTACCTCGGGATATCAAGATTTCCTAAAGGATTTCAATAGATTTTAAGGAACTTTAAAGAATTTAAAAAGAATTCGGATAAGTTTCAACATTTTTAAGTAATTAAAAAATTTTGCTAAGTATTTCACGGGATTTTAAATAATATTAAAGAATTTCAAAGGATTTTAAAAGAACTGCAAAGAATTTAAGTATTTTCAAGACCTTTCACAAAATTTAAAAAAGTTCAAGACATCTTAAACGATTTCAAGAGATTTTAGGGAATTTGAAGAGATTACAAGTGATTTTAGGGAATTTAAAATGGGATTTCAAGAGATTTTACAAGATTTCAAGTATATACAGATTTCCTAAAGGATTTCAAGAGATGTTATGTGATTTTAAGAAGTTTAAAACTTTTAAATAAACCTAAATGAGGCTATTTCTGCACGGGTAATTTTCATAAAACAGAAATTAAAATAACTTAATCTTTTTTTTAATTTAAAGTCATTTTTCTACATCTATTGACTAAATTCATCTTGAAAAAATGTCACTATGTGCAACTGAATTTGAATATGAAATACATTCACGAATAAAGTTAACTGCGATTTTCTCAACGGGAGCCGGATGCGTCGGTTCATGCACCGTAAATTTATTTTACAACAGTGCAATTTTCAATGATGAAACTTAGATTTCTAGATCGTTTCCAGCGAGACTTCCTTCGGTATATTATACGCATCCACCACGATCTCGGATGCAAAGCAGCATTGCGTATATTACCGAAACGGTATTAATTAAGTTCTGGAGAAGTTGTGGCGAAATAATACAGGGTTGTAGGCTTGGTTGCCATTTTGTGGATATAAATGCACTGTAACAGAAATAATGGAAACATAATACGTATCTATATCTATATCTATATATCTATATATCTATATATAAAGCGTTGTTTCCATTTCGCGGCAATTTAAACTTTACGGCAAAACATGACAAGGAGGCATCCCCTCGTCCTCAACCCCGAAGCCACCTTACGCTGCGACATCGGTGATTGCCGGGGGCACCGTGTTTAGTGTTCATTAAATAAACCACCCCCTTCAATGGGTCGCACCCAACCCTCTCTTTCTCCCTCGTCTATCTCAAGGCCCGTCACTCACACGATCCAAAGTTTAATTGATCAATGATAAACTTTATCGATCATTTCGAATTCATTTAACTTTAGCGCAGTTTATAACGCTGAGTCGTAATCGGTATGCGAAATTCGTCTCCTCGCATTTATGTAGCTACGCATAGCAAGGGATGCGAGGGGCAGACTTTCCAAGTATCTGAGATAAGAAAATAAGAAGATATATTGCGATCCAACAAAAACTACGGACAAGATAGATAATCTAATTATTTATTATAAAATTAAATTAACTAAAATTATTTTAACTAAAACTATCAAGTTTTTTTTAAAAGAAATTTTTAAGAATTTTAAGGAATTTTTTTTGTAATTTTGATGAATTTTAAGGGATTTTGATGATTTTTGGGAAATTTTAAGAGATTTCGAAAAATTTCCCGTGTGGAAAAGCCGGTTGGGGCCTAAATGGGCCCCAGTTGAGTTGCTCAACTCCCAATGGGGACCCAATTAGGCTCCCCGACCACACCCCAACAACTAATTGGGTCACGAGACACTTTCAAAATCACAACTAAAATACTATTTTACTAATAAAACTATTATATTTGAAGATTTTTTTATAAATAGGGTTGCCCAATTGGGCCCAGATTGGC
>JAUESH010000046.1:1063980-1078761 GCA_032275165.1 Synergus magnus
ATGCTCCGCATAATACTGACATTTATAACGTGGACATATCTACCCCTTACCTGTGTAACCATCATGGTAGCAAAGCTCGCGCGTCACGCTTATCGCGGCGTGAATGTATAATAAGCAGTAAGGCAGCACCAACCCCCGTGAAACGTGCGTTCACGTGTTTGATCTATGATCTTCCGCCGATCTTATCCGCCATTCGCGATGAACGCGAGCCCCACGAAACCATTCAAATTTTAATCTAAAATCAAGTTTAAAATTTAAATTAAAACTTCAAATTGAAAAAATTCTCTTCCTGTCTTTGATACTAATTTTTAAGAAAAAGGTAAGATTAAATGAAAATGTAAGATTACTGAAACTTGTTTGTCATAAAGTAGCATAAAATATGAAAATTAATGAGAATTTTTTAAATCTTCACAACAAAAGTATAATTGGAGGAACTGCAAAATGAGAAGCAGGTCAGCAGTTACAGGTGTAAGCTGACTACATTCGTCAAGGCGTAACAGGTTCATAAATGGATGCCCCACCTCATCCGCTTTAATGTCGCTCGTCCAAAGACTCGGCGGAAACAGGCGATTTGCACTCTTTTAGAAAATGCTTCGACGTCGAACGTGCGACTTCATAACCTCGTGATTTTGTATATCATCATTGGCTATTTAGTGGCGTATTAAATCTAATTATGGGAAGATTCCATTCCAATAAAAGCATGCCCGCATTATCGCTCAATGCGTTGTGTAACTATCCAAATTAGGATTAATTCCCCACTGCAGACAATAGCCAATACACGCACCTAAATTATGGAAGCTTATCCTCGACAGTATATATCTTCCAAGTGATGTACGGGGTCGAATTTAATTGGAGAAAAATTACGCATTCGGGGAAAATTATCTTTCTTATTTAATGTTCACGTTTGAGCGAGCAGCGTAATTTACCTTTTAAATTAAGGAATAATAAATTTAAATTACTTTACATTGGTTTCAAACATTTCGAAAATTGAATAATTGTATAATTCCTATCTAAACAAAGTGATGTTGCTATATATCTCGAAAATATCGAAGACATTGTTGTCGAAAATCTGATTGTTTTTTTTTTTGGAAATGGCGCTAATTGTGCGTAAATGTGCCGAATTTGAAAACTATCTTCAGATTATTTTCGTTGTCAAAACGATTGCTCTCAAAAAGGTTATATAAAGACAGAGAATACGAATTTTACGAAATTTGTTGAAATTTTAGAAACATTAAAGGGTTTCACGGTATTTCAAGATATTTTATGAAATTTATTGTGATTTTTAGAAATTTTAAGGGATTTTACTAGTTATTGGGATTTTATAGAATCTAAAGAAATTTAAAAGGATTTCGCGAGATTTCGTTGAATTTTCAGGAATTTAAAACTATTTGATTATATTTTGTGGGATTTTAAGTAATTTTAAGAGTTTTTGGGATATTTTATGAGATACTAAGTAACTTTGACTTTTAGGGGATTCAAGGGATATTTTACGAAATTTCATTGGATTTTCAGGTATTTTAACGCATTTAATGAGATTTTATGGGGGTTTTTGAATAACTTTAAGGAATTTAAAAGGATTTTACGAAATTTATTGGAACTTTCAGACATTTTAAGGGATTTAGTTTGGGTTTCGAGGGTTTTTAAATAATTTTAAGGAATTTGACAATATTTTGTGGGATTTTAAGTAATTTTAAGGACTTTTAAGGGTTTTAAGGGATTAAAGGAATTTTACCAAATTTCATTGTATTAAAATTCCTCAAAATTTGATAACATTCAAAATCCCTGAAAATCCTTTAGAATAAATTAATTGTTGTGGCAAACCTGGTTGACTTTTGAATGACTTGAATTAAAAACAGAACTTTTAAACGATCATCGAACAACAGGTGAACTCACAATTCTGATCTGCAGTGTATTTGCCAGGAATAATTAGCTCTTTCCATTTGAGGGAATATAATTTTACTTTTCGAGAAAGTGAAGTTTATTTACTCTCTTTATGTCACTAAATATTGTTGCGAATAAGCCTCTAAATCTGAAAATGTATCTCTGCAACAGAAAACTATTAAAGTTACTGTGAAACAAAATAAATATTATATTTAGTTTCTAAGTCTGATGTTTATACGATATTTGGAACGGTGAAGGAATACATTTCAGAAATTAGCAACTGACCCCAAGAGGGTCAAAAGTTTGTGTAACCACCGTTTTGTGAGCACCTGAGCATTCAGTTCCAGGCTACCTTACTTGTATACGGAATAGTGTCCCTAATATATCGCGTAGCGTTAGACACACGTCTGGGAGATAGGCACCAAGAAGGGAATAATTAATAGAGTACACTTAAGGAACGTAAACGAGAAGTGCGGTATCTGCAGCTGGCCCCTTGGGCCAAATAAGAATTATGCGTATAACCACGGTAATGTTTCGCTGTATGGATAAGGCGTGCTTTATAACATATTAATGTTGATAGTCAAAAATATAGAGAGGATAAAGAGTAATAAACAATAGAATCGCTAAGTATAGAAAGGGAACTCTACTGACATTTTTGGCCAAAATGAATTAATAATGTATTCATATAGATTCGAATACACTCTATTTAAAATGATGGGAAAATTTGAAGTAGTTTAATTAATTTGAAGTTTCCTTTCTACACTTAACGATTCAATAAACATCGATGTTGAGGTTTAAAAGTTTCTGATACATAGGGTATCAGAAATTGCGAATTGTGCGTGAATTTTCCGATTTTGAAAACTATCTTCAGATTATTTTCGTTGTAAAAATTATTGCTTAAAAGGTTATATTGAGGCAGAGAATACGAAGTATATGTAGGTGGCCAATAAATCCAGCCAATAGATGAAAAGAGAATGTAGCTTCAGATTTAGAGGTTGCGAGAATGTATTTTCGATATAGACGCAACGTCTTTTTTCTGATATAGGAATCTCACTTTTAAATACGCTGTCATTTTCCATAAAGCCTGGACAGCAAAACCACGTATCTCTCCTTTTGTGCACAGCTCTCGGTATTAATAATATTCAAGTTGAAAATTAGCAGCTCGGCCATAAAAATGGGGAAGGCAATGAGAGAAGCCGGAGGCAAGGTGCCTGAGAGTTGAACCATGGCAAGCAGGTGAGAGAAGAATATAGCGAAGTTCCTACCCCTTGTGTCCTTATGTGTTGTATGCATCACGAATATCTCTTGGCCCCTGTTGTCTACTGCCTGCGGGGGTGTTAAATGAGATTCCGAGAAGAATAAGAGGTCAGTCAGGTGCAGGAATATGAATTAGAGAGGTTGCTGCTCGAGCACGTGCGCCACGAAACCGCGCTTCCTTCCTATCCAAAAGTTTATCGTGGGTGGCATAACTTCCCCCTCCTGCCTCAGGGGCCAGCTGTAGAATGCCTTTCTTGTTTACGCTTCTTAAGAGGGCTCGATTAATCTGACAAATCGAGGGGTGGGAAACATCCTGTTATATTCTCATCCATCATATCACAGTTATTGATTTATATATGACGAGACAGTTACAAATTAACGACATATTTACGAGATTATGAGGGCTGCTTAAGTTATTGCAATCAGTTTGCAATCATCTGAAATGTTATGCAACTAGCACTAGTACTCCTTTTACTCAAAACATTTAGAGGATTCTAGACAATTTCAAATCAAAGGATTTTAAAATGTATTGAAGGATATCAGAAGAATTCAAAATAATTGAGAATTTTAAAATTTTGAAATATAAAAACTTGTTATTCCTAATCTAATTTCAGGAATCTTAATAAGTTTCATAACATTCCTTGAAATCCCTTTAACATCCTGCAAAATCTAGTAAAATACTTTTAAATTTCGTAAAACCATATGATATTCCTTTAAATATATCGTTAAATCTTTCAAAATCACTCACAATCTACTGAAATCTCATTGAATGTCATTAAATCTCTTAAACTTCCTGAAAATCCAACGAAATTGCGTGAAATTCCTTTAAATCTTTTAAAAGTTCCTAAAATTACTTAATTAATACAAAATATCGTGAAACCTTTTAAAATTACTTAAAATCCTACAAAATATTGTCAAGTTGCTTAAAATGATTTAAAATCCCATGAAATTCCTTAGGATAACTCAAAATCCCATAAAATACTGCCCAATTCCTTAAAATTATTTAAAACCCCATGAAATCCCTTAAAATTTTTGAAAATCCCAATAAATTTCGTAAAATCGTATTAAACTCCATATCATTATTCAAAATCCTATGAAATTTGATGAAATACCTTTATAAAATTATAAATTCCTTTCGTAAAATTACATAAAATTCCTTAATATATATTTAAATCTTTTAAAATTACACAATATCCTAATTTCTGAAAATTAAATGAAATTTCGTAAAATCTCTTAAAATTACAAAATCCCACATGATATCGTCAAATTTCTTTAAATTATTTAAAATAAACGTAATAAATGAAAAATTATACAATACAAATGAATTGAAAATATTTTCAAAAAAAAAAGCCAATAAAAGGTGATATTACTATTGAGTTAACGTAATTTTAATGAATTTAAAGAGATTTCAAGCGATTTCAAGACATTTCAAGTGAATTTCATATATTTAAATCGAAGTCAAGAAATTTCAAGCATGACAAAGGCATGAAATTCTAGTTAGTAAACATGCATATGTATTAACAAAAAAGACATCAGGCAGCGTCTCCAATAAATTAAATTAATTCGTATAAATATGACTAGGGAATAGTGTATCTAAGCATTTAGAGAGCTTATGTAAATATATTACAAAAGAACGTATGCTGTAATCATTTTTCAAGATAAGCCGAGTCTTTTTTCTCGTGCTTTATTGCAAAGATAAGTGAGTTGGTCTTTAATTCTTTAAATAGTCGATTTAAAAACATACAATTTAATTCCTTCATTAAAGGATTTATCTCACAGATTGGCAACACTGTGCCGACGCGACGCATACATGTATCGGCGCATCAGTGTCGGTTACTATACACTTTGTCCTCGGTGGACTATCATATCTCAGGTGTCGCGGAAGACAAATAACGTCGGGCGAATGCTTTGGCTGTAATGTGCGAATTAAAAGTTCGATGAGCAGGTGGAATCAGGATTGTAATCTCAAAGACCAAGGGTTCTTCGCAAAATTAGCCGTATTACTTTCTCGGCAATTCCGAATGATGGCACTTTAAGCCAATTTTAGGACATTTATATCTATCTTTTAGAGAAAATTAAAAATTCGGCTGTCCAACGAAAACCGTATCTTATTATAATTATAATTTATGAGTCTATTTATTAAGAAGAAAATGTTAAGTACCTAAATACAATTTTATTATTTTAGTATACACTGAGAGACTTGCTGTTTGAAATATATAGAGCTAAGTGTATCTGAAAATCGCTTATATACTAAATGTAAAAATGCAACACCTATATTTGAAAAATTTTTCGAGATAAGAAAGATTACGAGCGTTTTTATGCGCTTTTAAAAAATTTCTAGAGATTTCAGATAAATTTAAATTTTTGGGAGACTTCGTATTCTACGTCATTGGGGGATTATATATTAATAATTATTTTCCTTCAAATAAAGATTGAAAACTTTATGAAAAAAATTATGAAAGTGTTAAACTTCCGTACATTAGTATGAATAACTCAAACATTCATTTTTATCATTTATTCAAATAGAAAGCCTCTCAGTGATAATCAATCCGGATTAATAATATCAATTCCTCATGAAACGTGAAATAAAATCTAATGAGTTATTTTAACTCGCACGGGAAGTGAAAACGGTAGATTTCGAAAATTCGCTGGCGTGAATGCAATTCGTAAAATGAGTGCCGGATTTGCACGGTCTAAAGCTCGAAAAAAAGAGGAGGTATACACATATACATATACATATAGATATTGCAGGAAAGCGCAGAAACGTAATCGCCTAATTTCCGGATGCAACGTATTTCACGGTAATGCCTTTCGAAATAGAGGTTTAAAAAGCCTGGCTAATTAATAATCACGTAGAATAAGCGAGCAAGTTGCGATGTAAGAATAGCGCAACAGCACTATTCACTTACTTGACATATCCTCGCCTTTTTCCTTTTCCTGTAATATACGACCAGTGATCCTGACAAGTTCGGCAAGAAATGTTTTTACGGGATGTAAACCCACCGACCCACAAGCTCAACTCAACTTATTGCTCAAGCAACCTTTAAAATTCTCGAATCCACCACACCAGTTTTGCCAATAATGTCAATAATAATGGTTATGAGAATTGAAGGGTGACGGGCAAAAACGATAATTGTCACTTTTTAAAAAAAATGAGATAAGAGTTTATTACTTATTACTTTCAGTTTATTACTGATAGATTCAAATTATTACCTTGTTTTATATTTGTGACTCCTGTGTAAAGGATCGAAACTTTTAAATCGGATAATTTACAAAAAGTGACAATGATCGTTTTCCCCCGTGACCCTTCAATTTTATTGCTAAAATTGTTCTAAATGTTATTAAGTAATTTGAAAGTGGAAAATATGTGATACGAGGAGTGACTAGACAATGCATATATGTATACTTAAGTAGATATGAACAAGAATTACGGTATGGGAAGTCTGGTATTAATGGGGTCAAGAGGGACAAGCACATCCCTAGTGAAGATGGAACATGGTTTCTACATTAGATCAACATGTTTCATCGTTAACAAGAATAAGCTAAATGAAGGAAATTGTACTTCCCTTTTCAATCTTTCAAATCATGTGACATTTAACTCAAGTCACTCGAGTAAAAAGGCACATATTTCAATATTCTGAAAGTTACTGTTACAGGATTTCCGCTAATTTATCTGTTATATTTACTCGACAATTTTTTGAATTTCAGTAATCCCTCTTTCGTGCGAAAACTTCCAAAACATTTACTGGAATACACTCCAATGGAAATTTTCAACAGTATAGATTAGATAATTTACTGTGTTATTTCACAGGAATACCTTATGAAATATTTAAGAGCAATTATGACGAAGCAAGAAAAAATAAGGTAATCAAAATGTTAAGCGTCTTGTGTATACTTAATATTATTTTTGAAGATAATAAGATAATGCATGCACATTTATATACGATAGTGATTTAGTCATAATTAATCATTTACTTCAATTTACAAGAGTACGTCTCATCTATCTACACGAAAATGAGAGTGGCTACTATTGCTTTGCTTTTTACCCTTGTGGTGTTTCCACATTCTATTGGTAAGCATTTTGTGAAATTATGTTTAATATGTATTTGAAAACATTTTGTATTTTTATTTATTCAATTCCGAAAGTATATCGTTCAACGGATGGACATAATTTTGCCGAAAATTCAAAATCCCGAATGTGGCAAAATACCGAAAATTCAAAATCCTGAAAATTCAAATTCCCGAAATTTCAAATTCCAGAATAAAAATAATTTTACCGAAAATTCAAATTCCCGAAAATTCAAACTCCCGAAAATTCAAATTCCCGAAAGTACAAAATACCCGAAATTTCAAATTCCCGATAATTCAAAGTCCCGAAAATTTTTAATTGCCGAAAATTCAAATTCCCGAAAATTTTAAATTACTGAAAATTCAAATTCCGGAAAATTTAGATTCCCGAAAGTTTCAAATTACCGAAAATTCAAATTCCCGAAAATTGAAATTCCCGAAAATTAAATAAAAATTGTTATTATTATTTAAAATTTGAAAGAGAATTTGAAAATTGAAAAATTTGAAAAGAAGTTTCCAACACAAATTTTGTGCGAAAATTTTTAATGGTTTTTGAAAAAAAAGCCTTTTTTTTTAATTTTCGGGAATTTGAATTTTAGGGATTTTGAATTTTCAGGATTTTGAATTTTCGGGACTTTGAATTTTCGGGAGTTTGAATTTTCGGGAATTTGAATTTTCGGTAAAATTATTTTTATTCGGTAATTTGAAATTTCGGGAATTTGAATTTTCGTCAAAAAAATGTTGTCCCTCATTCAACTCCATTTATATCACTTTTAATTTAATTAACTACATGCAGTTAAATTTGCACACATTCAGTCGAATTTATCTTGAATTTAGATTAATTCACATTGAAATTGAAATCACTTTAAATGTGACGAACATTGATGGAAATTTCAAAAGTTTTGAAACAAAGCACATGTAATCTGATCATTGTAGGTAATTCAATAAATTATTGTATTCATTAATCTGTTATACGTTATTCGTTCCAAATTACTTTTCAATCACCTTAATTCCTAATTCATCATATATTGAAATTTAAAGTTCATGTGATTGAAAATTCAAGCTGACATTTTTAACAGTATATGCTCACAACATTTTATTTTAAATTAATTTATTTCTCTTTTACACAGAATCATCACAGTCAAGAAATTGTCCCGACCGCCTAATTAGAACTAATAGCGATCATATTAGCATTTCGAGACGAATGGATCTCAATATGCGACGAAACCCTGATGAACCTTATTACGGAGTAGATCCACCTCGTGCAAATATATTTAATAATAACGGACCACAAAATCCTGCTCGTCGAACTCCTATTTGACAAGAAAACCAATCTCCACCTATATTTCAAAACGTAACTCGACCTATATATCAGAATGGAAATCCACCTATATTTCAGAATGGAACTCCATCTCAATCGGAAGGTGCATTTCAACCTCAAAATTGAAAAAATTGTGTTGGTTATGAAATAAAAATAAAAATAAAAAATAATAATAATAATAATAATTTTTACGTAATTTTGCACTAGCGAAAGATTCTTTTCTGTAGTAGTTTTTCTAATAAAAGAAAAAAAAACTAGCACAACTTTTTACAGATTTTAATACGTGAAAAATTCTCTCTAATAATACCCCTTTATTATAGTGAGAGTAAGAATTTCCGGACCCACCTCTAAAACCCACTCCTATAGAAAACACCCTAAAAATTCACAAAATCGACCTAAAAACCTTAACTTAAAAAACTGAAGAATTCCCAGTCAACTTTTTATGGAAAACACCAAAAAGCAGACTAGGGGTGGTTTCTCATCCTCGAAATTAAAAAGTTTCGGATTTTTTTTTTTGCATATAATATAATTTGAACGTTCAGAACTTTTCAGTCACATCTTATAATTATCTACCTTAATTATTTCCTGATTTAAATACCTTTTTTCCATTATAATAGTTTCTCCAATTAATTTTTCCAAAGAAATTATAATATAATAAAAAGATGGATTGAATTAATTTGAAAGGGGAATTTCATGCTCCATCAAAAACGATTATGGGAAAAATAGTAGAAAGAAATGTCCGAGAAAAATACGCGGTGATCTTGACATAATAGTAACGCATTGCTTTTATACTTCACCCAGATAAAGAATAATGGATAAAGGCCGGTCATGTCCGAAAGATATGACATCTTCCATTTCCCCGAGGGATGATAATAAACTTTTTATATAATTTTCAATAAAACAGGACAAATCCATCTCCCCTCAATTCAACCATTACCTAAACCACAAATAAAACCTCAAAACCTACTAAACAAATAACCACAAATTTTTAAATTATTCATTAAATAACGCTTTTAATTAAATGCTCAATTTTCAGGCAGAGACAGAAATAATATGATAAAAGTTCATTCCGTGCCTTTCACGATATTACTGACATGATATCTTGCTTATAAAGTAGCTTCTATGAAAATGAAAACCTACTCGGGTTATGAAGCTGAGTAATAAGTAAAGGTCGTATTAATATTTGCGTGTTGCTAATGTTGCTTATTACTTATTATGCTTATTACGCGAAGTCGACTTTTAATCATTTTGCGAGGCGAGTAAAACTGGGTGTAGGTTTAATATTACGAATCCGTGACAGACATTGCATGACTTAGAATACCGACCGGATTCCCCACTAACACCCCTATCAATATACTTCCTGGTAGACGTTATCTACACGCGAAATAGATAATAACACGCGAGTCTTAAGCACCGTTAGATAAACTGTGCAAGTTAATCGAATTAACATTGGATATTTCCTTATCTCTCTCGCAGATTATAATTTCCAACATTGTTTAATTGATCACCCCATTATTTCGTTATCGTTGCTCAAAATCGAACGTGTTATAAATATCAATTGCTGCTGCTCTATTTGGATAAGCGATACTATTATTAATTCTCTACCTAACGAAAGCGTCTCTTCACTCCGTTAATAATATCCAACACTCTGTTAATGGAACTTCATTCGATACTGTGTACACATTTTTGATGGTAATTTAATTATACATTAATCTACTTTAAAAATTTAGTTTTTACCCCAGATGCCGAATTTCCCGATATATTTTCACACTTTACGTTCGAGAAAATCATAAAACTGATTTAAAGTATAATATCGTTTCAAATTGGGGAAAAGACAGAAAATATATCAATGCTTGTCGGTCAACTCGTTAAAGTTTGTATTTTGTTTAAATACTGCAATTTCAAATAATGTTAAAATTTTAATGTAAGTGGGAACAGAGCTTTAGTGCCCTCGTTTAAATATTAGTCAGGGCACTAAAGCCCTGATCCTACATTAATAATTTTTAAATTAATTAAAATTGCACTATTTTAAAAAATACTCATTAAACACCAATTTTGATATAAAGTGCTCCAAATATATTTTTTTTATATATCAAAATTTTTGGGTCTATTTCTAGTCCAAAGGAACATGTTCCATGATGGCGAATGAAAAATTTTAAAAAATTCCCCTACAATTCCCGCTTATCACGCTTTTGCCACATGCTGGACACTCTGTTTAAGGAATTGCAAAATATTCAAAAAAAGTTTTAAGATTTTGAAGTAATTTCAAGACACAAAAAATTTTTTGGATTCTTTAAAATCTTTAAAATCTCTTTAAATCTGCTGATATTACTACTATATCGTTGCCTCATAAATGCCTAATTATATTAAAATATTTTTATTGAAAAGATAAATCCCGACCAGGGCCTCGTTAAAATCCCATTTTAAATAGGGCTAAATGGGGCAATTTGTGCACGCACGGAAAAACTCTGTGGTTGTGACAACCACAGAAATAGTAAAATATGGTACAACTAGTAATTTGTGGTTGCCACAACCACGATTTTGATTAACAGAACCGTATTTGGTTGTGGCAACTATTTAATAATAGTCGCCACATAGCTGTGGTTTTTGCCACATAATAGTTGTGGTTGTAGCAACCACAATCGTGGTTGTGAAAACCACAAATTGTAGTTGTACCATATTTTACTATTTCTGTGGTTTTCACAAACATAGCAGTTTTTTCCGTGCGGGAATATGTTACGATAAAAGTTACAGTGGTAGAGTAACTTTCTCAGTAACTTCGATACTGATTATTGATAGTGATTTGTGAATTCTGGCAGTTATTTGTGTGGTATGAGGCGCATATAAGCTATAAAGGGGACAAAGTGACGTATGGAAGGCTCTGCACTGGAATCACTGGAATCACCAAGACAGACGGGACTTGATGGAGTACTCAAGGATTTCCCATGCTCGTATCCACCGTTCACAGCCCACTTGACCACTGACCAGGCCTTCCACTGTTTGCTGACCCCTGAATAACGCGGCTTACCTCGGTGAGACTCCTCTTATCGAGGAAATATCATTTTATTTCATTTATGGCCATATCTTCGAAGGGCGATCCCCGTCTTTGCTCTTTTCTAGCTAGCTGGCTGCTGTTTTATGGGGATTTCAGAAGTTATTGATACGTCCAAGCCGCACTTACTCATCCAACCCAATATTGAATCTCTACGACCGACTTTCGATTTATGGATAAAGAAACCTCTTTTGTACGATCCGGATTTTCACGACAACGATGACATATCGTTATTTCTCATAAAGAGGTAATCCTATCTCATAAAAGTTTCCTCTCTATTCTTTTATCTCAGCGAAATATACCTATTTTAGATTCACCGATTGCAGGCCTCGGAACCCGGGACTTTTTGACATTTTAAAATTTTATTTTACATTAGTCTCAAAAACAATCCTGTCCTAAAAACTGCTTCTATAAACTGGAAGTTTCGTAGTGAGTGTGTCATTTTAAGGGTAGAAAATGAATTCAAAAGATTACACTGGATTTCAATGGATTTAAACAAATGTCAGATTTAAAGAGATTTTAAATGATTTTTAAAAAAATTTTAATGAAAGTTGAAAAGATTTTAAGTTATTTTTCAAGATTTTAAAGAAGTAAAAATATTTCAAGAGTTTTTAAGTGATCTCAAAGGATTTTAAAAGACTTCACAGGATTTCAATGGATTTTATCAAATTTCAGAAGTTTTTTAAGAGATTGCTAGAATCTATTTTCGATATAATCGCAACCTTTTTTTTATGATAGGATTATTTGAATGTCCCAAGAATCTTAGGAATTTGGTATATTTGATTTAAAATTGAAAATTATATTTACCTTTAGATAAAATAATTTTCAAATACTAAATTTGTCTATAAGCTCTCTTTTATTTAAACTATTTTTTTCAACAGTAACAGTTTTTCGTCAAGTTCGTCGCTCATACGATGTCTTTTGTCCAATAGAATCAATCCGATTGTGCTAAACAATCGCTCAACAGATGCATCTGATTGGTTTTCTTATCATTTATATATTTAATACAATGCTAAACGTATTCAAATTTTTTATAAAATAACGTTCAGCAACGTGTGTTACTTATTTGCACTATCGTTTCCAAAAAATTGTAACGCGTTACTGTCAAACACTGACTTTCCGAAATGCTTATTGGCCATGAATTTGTGCTGAGTTAAAATAATAAAGATTAGTGCAATGTTTTATGGTTAAACTGTAAAATAGATATCGATATATTATGGTAAATGGAAGGTAAATCAGCAGTACACGCCCGTATTTTGAAAGTACGAGTCATTCGGATGTCAGTTGGACGAACGAGAGTTTATCAGACATATCGAAGAAGAGGTATGGGATAAAATAAATCAATCCCCTACCAATAGCGGCATACGTGAGTCGCTTTAACGGACCGATATCGATCGGTATTCCATAGATTTCACCGGATTCAACCTCGTTTTGACTAAATAGGAATATATCGGCTTTTATAGCGAACCCCAGAACGTCGCTCACGCGATACTGCCAGTCTCGATTCGCTATTGCCGGAGAAAACGTCAAAATTGATATTCCATGCTCGCCTCGTACTCCACCGCATATAAACCCAGAATCCGATATTTCACATACATAGTGCTATATGCTTCCCGACATTGGCATCATCGGTGAATACGTGCGCCTATATTCGCATAGTCGACCAGATTCGTATTATCGAGAATGTGAGAGTAAATAAACCCGAAGGTCCCGCCAGAGGCGCTCAAACCATCTTCTCTTATCTACTCTCAATTTTATACCACACATTTTATGTATAAAATTTTATATATAAAATATTTAAATATACTATCTCTAAAAAAAAACCTTCACAGGATTCGACTTACTATTTACTATACTAACTAATATTTTGTTTTGCAGTACGGTAATATAGGAATTTCAGAATATTGTAGCTTTGGCTACATTGATAGAATGGTCTGCGCAGTGCCATGTAAAAAATTTAACAGTAGCACATAAATTAGGAGTGATTGTCAACTTGATGTAGTTCGTGACGAATTCACCACTATCCAATCACTATGCATCACATGTGAGACATTTTTTACCTTCAGTGTACTGCATTTTATTATCGAGTGGAGAAACGCTTTTTACGACATTCATTTTATAGAGAGTTACACGTTTCTATTTTTATGTGAGCCTTGATTTGCAGAGATAAGCATTAAAATTTTAAATCAAAGCATGTATGAAGAATAACATTTTCCTTGGAAATACCCACATGTTTCATATTCACTTTTCGGTTATACAAATTTTTATTGCAGTATGGAAAAAAACTGCTTTGGTTGTCTCAACCACAGAAATAGTAAAATATGCTACAACTACAATTTGTTTACTGTTTCTGTGGTTGTGACAACCATATAGCAGTTTTTTCCGTATTGTGGTTGTGACAACCACAAATTGTAGTTCTACCATATTTTAATATTTCTGTGGTTATGACAATCGTAGAATTTTTTCTGGCTACCACAAATTGTAGTTGTACCATATTTTACTTGTGGTTCCGACAACCATAGCAGTTTTTTTCGTAATGTGGTTCTGGAAGTCACAAATTGTAGTTGTACCATATTTTTTTACTGTTTCTGTGGTTCCGACAACCATCAACTATTTCGACCACGTTTTTTTTTGCTACGATATTGTATAATTTTTAAGATATAAAATGAATTAAAAAAGATTTCAAAAAAGATCAAAAGATTTAGAAATATTTTTTAAAGTATTGTAGGAGATTGTAGAAGATTTATTTAAAGGGGTTTAAGTGATTTCAAAATATTTCAAAAGAGTTTATAGAAATCAATAGATTTCAAAAGATTTAACAGATTTTAAAGAATTAAAAAATATTTTCTATATTTTTAAATTGCTTGAAGATCTTGAAACTATTATGAATTTTTTTGAAATTCTTTAAATATTCTATAAAATCTCTTGAAAACCCTTCAAATTCCCTAAAATTTCTTGAAATCCTTTAACATGTCTTGATACCTTTAAAATATTGTAAAATCTCTTTTAAATCCTTGAACTTTTTTAAAATCCTTTCAAATTATTTAATAACATTTAAAATCCCTTGAAATACTCGAAAATATTTTTTAATTACTTCAAAATGTTGAACCTACTTTGAATTTTGTTGAAATTTCGTAAAACTTCCTTAAAATCACTTGAAATTTTTTGAAATCCTCTATAAAATCTCTTGAAAATCCCTAAA
>JAUESH010000046.1:1128020-1141480 GCA_032275165.1 Synergus magnus
GACTGTTAAAGGGCGCCAGTATTGACAAATCCATATGACTTTTAGGAAGTATTAACTTTCAATTGACAAGTGACAAAATTTCATAACAATCTGACGTTTAGTTCACAAGTTACAGAAGTTTTAGTGATGCTACTTTTGTAATTTTCAAAACAATGGAAAAATTTTAGTTTTTCTGTGTTGATAGAGCATTGCTTTATAATGGGAAAAAATGCCGTTTAAGCAAAGCAATGGCTTGACAGGTGTTATTCAGACTCTGCTCCATCGAGACAAATGGGAGAGAAGCGGTTTGCTGACTTTAAACGTGGCTGAACGAACACCGATGATGCTGAACGCTCTGGTCACCCAAATTCGGCAGTTGTTCCAGAAAACATAAAAAAGGTCCAAAAAATAATTTTGGCCGATTGGAAATTGAAGTTGCATGAGATAGTTGACATCTTAAAGATATCAGAAGGCCGCGTATTCACCATTTTACGTGAACATTTGTCCATGAGAAAGCTCTGTTCGAAGTGGGTACCGCGTTCGCTCACAGTCGATCAAAAACAACAACGCGTCGACGATTTTCAAAATTGCAAAAATCGCATTTTGAATTGCTTCCCCATCCACCTTATTCTCCAGATCTAACTCTCGGCGACTGCTACCTGTTTGCAGACCTAAAAAGAATGATCCAGGGAAAGAGATTTGGCTCGAATGAAGAAGTGATTGCCGAAACTGAAGCCTATTTTGAGGCCAAAGATAAATAGTTCTACAAAAAAGGAATTGCCATGTTAGAGAAGTTGGAATGAATGTATATAACACTTGAAGGAAACTATATTAATGAATAAAGTCAAATTTTGACTAAAAATTGTTTTATTAGTTATCCTACGAACTTATTGAGTGAAGTGTTACTATATAATCTCTGAACAATTACATTGTAATGAAGCGCCTTGTCGACACAAAACTTGGTCTATTCGAGACCGTTTATGGACCTTTTTTCCCAGTGGAAGAGTAAAGAAAATCTGTGACTTGAATTTCCTGTCGGTTGCAGTGTAATTTGAGGCACATGGCGAATTTCGATGGTCAGTGAAATGCATGTACGACATTCTGAACGAGGCGCTATACTAGGTTGCTAAAATTTTAGTGTTAGTGTTTGGTGCACACACACAGACACAGACTCGTCTGGTGTGGAATGGCGATGTGGGGTGTACTAATACCCGGCGGAACTGTGTCCGGTCCGTACCCGGATCTAGCATACGGGTTAGCAGCACGCCGAGCATCTCAAACACGATCTTGTATTCCACGCCGCACGTTGGCAGCGACTGCTAGCGAGAGAATAGTCATTAACTAAATAACGGCCTGATCCCGGGATCCTCCGCGTTCCCTCCCCCATTTTCACCCCATTCCCCGCGACTGGTCTCGTCCAGAACAAACCACGTTCAACCCAGGCCAGGAAGCCAACAGCAACCACTCGCGAATTGCCGCTGGATGTTATCACCCAACGAACGTTTTATGGACGATACAAGCCACGCTTTTGCAGCACCGAAATGACTTTTCTGTTTTTTTTTTCTTTTTGCTAGTTTTTGCCTTTTGCTACTTTTTTCCTTTTTCTCCTTTTTTCTTTTTACTACTTTTTTCTTTTTGATACTTTTTTCTTTTTGCTACTTTTTTCGTTTGTCTTGGTCTTTTTTTCTATCGAGCACCAACTATTCGCAATACGCCCGTGCTCCGCGAATTTGTCGGGTTCGGTTTCAGAGAGGGAGAATCGAGCGCACTCGATTACTCCTGATCCTGATTCCAGAGCTCGAAAAAAGACTGGCGCAAATTGAAATTTCACTTTGGCCCGGCTCGCGTTTGCGTTCAAGCGATCGCCAATTTATAGAAAAGTAAAAGCGAACAATTTTATTTGTTGCATTTCCGGCATGTCGATGTACATGTCATGGGACATTCATGCTTGTCAGGATTAAAATGAGTTGATAAAGGTTTTGGAATATGGAAGAATGTTGAATGGAAGAATGTCTGTTTTTAATTGCTGATATTTACATATCACTGGGAAGAAAAAATAAAGCAACCCCTAGAAATTGTAGCAATCACTGTCACAGTCGCAATTATCTCGGGAAGGAATTTTTCAGTTTTCCTCTCTCCCTTGATCAAATGTCAAAATATACTATAAAACACTTATTACAAAAATGCTTTCCCTAATTTAGAAAGCCCTAAAAAATATGCATTGAAATAATACATCATTTTCAAGACTTTTTGAAATCCCTGACAAGGAGCATTAGGGAGGTTGCTCTCAGCCAATTTTGGTTGCTCTCAGATGTTTTGTACACGGAAAAAATTAGTTATCGAAATTTTCCTTGACTGTCACTGACTTTTGGATAGGACAAAGTTTTCAAAATATATCAGTAACGGTTTTGAAAATCTGAAATACTTTTCAGAGAAGAATTCTAAAACAGTTTTCGAAATTTTCCTTGACTTTCAGAATAGTTGAGAGTAAAGGAAAATTTCGAAAACTGTTTTAGAATTCTCCTCTGAAAAGTATTTAAGATTTTAAAAAACGTTAATGAAACATGTGAAAACTCTTGTCCTATTCAAAAGTTGATGACATTCAAGGAAAGTTTCGATAAATAATTTTTTCCGTATAATATTCAAAAAACTAAGCGACACGTATTTTTTCTTATTGGTCCATATGGGGTTTTAAGGGATGAAATCCACCCCCAAAAGGTCGTAGCGGAATAAGCATGTGGCGGTTGTTCCGCTCGAATCTGGTTGATACTTTTACCATAAATAAGTTGGCACTGATATAGGCTTAAAATCAAAATATGAAATTTGAAAAATAGTATTTATGGCAGTCAATTTTTATTTCAACAAAATGAGCAATACGCGGTCGGAAAGGTCTGCTTTTCACCTTTCAAACTAGAAAAAAACTTGTAAATCGCATAAAAATTAGTGAAGTTATGAGTAATTGTTCACATGAACCTACCAAAAAACGGTTTTTTGGCCATAAAATGAGATTTTGGAGTGTATGGGAAATTTCTCCCATTTTTCTTAGTTTTACTAGACCTACAACTTGTGCTAGGCCTCCATAAAAGTGCATGAAGTTTTTTTTGTCACCTAGTGTTATACAAGGATATATATGGATAGAAATGTAGTGATTGAAAAGGATAGACTTGGTAATATACTTCAAGAGAGATAGAAAAGGATTGAAATGATTAAAAAAGGATAGATATAGATAGAATGGTAGAAATTGAAAAGCATAAGCGTGGTATTAAATTGTAAAAGAGGAGAGTAAGGAATCAAATTATTAGAAAAAGGATAGACATGGATAGGAAAGTAGGGATTGAAAAAGACAGGCGCGGCAGTAGATTGCAAAAGGGATAGAAAAAGATTGGTTTGGATAGGCGGAGAATAAGGAAAGATTGGGGTGGATAGGTGGAGGATAGGAAATTATTAGCGAAGATAGACGAAGGATACAGAAAGATAAAAAGATTGAGATTCAAAAGAAAAGAGCTTATTGTAGATTAAAAAAGGGATCGAAATAGTCTGACATGAATAGGGAAGGATACATTTGGATACATTTTTTCTTTCTATTTTAATCCTGAAGATTGGAAAAGATTCAAATAGATAGACTTTCTATCTTTTTACTACCAATAGGGAAGATATTCAAATTTTTTTGGAAGAGATAGACAGAGAGATAGAAAAAAATAGAGAAAATAGAAGAGATTCAAATTTGTTGGGAAGAGATAGACAGAAGTATAGAAAAAGATAGAAAAAGATAGAAAAACAGTCTAGTGAAAATGACGGATAAACAAAAATAGAAAAAGATAGCAAAGTATGCATGATGGATGCAAAGTGTGTACTTGGGAGGGATAGAAAATCTCTATCCTTTTCTATGCAAAAATTTCTATCCTTTTTTATCTTTTTACTTCCAACAGGGGCACCTTCCTAATGCTCCTTGTGAGTCATGCAACCAGTAAAAGGTTCAGCATGCATTGTTTGTAGTAATTTGTATCGAGACAATTGTTCGTATAGAGGGTACGAGCGAAAGAGAAGAAACAGAGGGATTAGTGTGGATTGGCCGTCGTGTGGTGACTCAAGGAGGGAGTAAGTACACACATAGAGTTAGCAAAGGAGCCTGAGGAACCTGAGGAGTACTATAGATATAGGTAAGTACAAGGAGTGCGGTCGTAAGGCAGATTCCAATAGGCAGTACATAATACGTGTCTTGCTGTTAAGGAGCAATCGATTGTCTCTGTTTTTCTTACGATCTATTTATATAAGGCCTCGTTGTCGCGCTCGCTTCGCTCCCAGTCGATCCGGATGCGAGAGCTCAGATGAGAAAGAGTCAGATGAAGAAAGAGAACGAGAAGAACAACGGAGGAGGGCAGTTCGAATAAGAGGGAAGGTACGAAAGCAGAAGCAAGACCGGGAGAAGGGCTAATATCGGAACATCGACGGTCCAAGTCGACTCGGGATTCGAGCGAGCTGGATGTTTAATTAGGAGCCAACGTTAGCCATGCGGCACAACTACTCCAAGTATCATGGAGAAGAAAGAGAAAGAATGCCTGAGAAAGATAGGTGAAACCCAAAGGACAGGAGTCATCTTATACAGGGTGAATCTCTCACACTGGAATTTACACAATTTTACCATAGACTAATTATACGATAATTAGCTTATTAATTGGATCTATTAATTAGAGTAATTAGCTCATTTTACTCTGTTCGGCTCATTGAGCTACGTTAGATACTAACTAAATGCATAAAAATATTCATATCAAGAAAAAACGGTCATTAAATAATTTCGGATGAAGTTAGAGGAATAAGTCTAAATGAAAACTGATATCGATTGATTTATAAAAATGATCACGAGGAGATGGATCATGGCTTTTGGTATGGATAGAGATTGAAGAACAACCCCTAAAATCTCGAAAGGGATATACAGAAGGATGAATAGAAAAGCAACCCCTACTTTAAAGAAGTACAAAAGGGAAAATTAAAAGAATGTGGATATTCTGTACGGAGTTGTGAATTAAGAATTTAAAATGAGGGACTTTAATTTGTTGATGAAATTGGTGAATCACCCAGTATAAAATGAGGGAATGGAAGGGGATCGAGCGTGTATGTACGTAGGAGGTGAAGGGTTTCGCGAAGCAAAAAACAGGTATAGAATTATAGAGACCCTCAACCCCACCTCCGATTGACCTCGGGCGCCACCCCATCGACTCTTACACTCAGCTTATCCACCTCCATCACCCCCGTAAGACCCCACGAAGGCGAAGAAGGCGTACACACAGTGAAAGAACACGCCACGGAATTGTTTGCGATTTTGTTTTAACCGAGTGGCAGCCTGGCTGCCGCACCACAGCCATCTCGATCGCACTCATCGATTTCTCACACTACCCTCTACATCTCACACTTTTGCCTCTTCTATCGCTCTTCATATCAGCCTCTCTTTGCATTCATGTTCTCGTTCCTTTTCTCAAGAATACGCGAACGTCAAGGATTAATTAACAAACAATGAGGGCGATAATAAACAAGAGAATTCGTTTTACTTAAAACTTCGTGTACCATCTATTTTTACCCATTAATTTTTCCAAACTCCTTTTATAACAAACAAACAAACAACAACCTTTTATAACAAACTTTTCTAACAAATTTTCCAACCCACTTTTTAAAAGCCTCGTCTTGAACTCATTTTAAGCAGAATTATTTTCAACTTTTTACCTTACTTGAAAGAAAAAATGTAATCAGGTGAACTCACAATTCTGGTAGTGTATGGGCTTTTCGGAACTTTATCCTAAAAATGTTTGTGGTCTCTTTCTTTACTTCAAATGAGATGAAATCTCTGGTTTGGTGAATAAAAAAAAATTATGTCTGAGTGTGGATGCTGTAATTATGGGAGCACTTGGCAAAGCTGCAATTATCATATAACATGCAATGTGTAAACATTACTTTCCTGCATCCTGCTCGTTTCTTTAAATTCCAACAAACGGAGAATGAATAGAAGAACATACATGTAGAAACCGTCCCGCCGTTTCAAATCTACCAGGGTTTGCAAAGAGGATTTAACTAGGATGCTAAAAATCTGTAGTCTCTTCGTTAATCCCAGAGGCGAGACACATCTGAGAATTTATTTTTACTCTTTTAGTAGAGAAACAAGCTTCAGAAAAGAATATAAAATTCGCTCTGCATTTTTTAGAAAGAGCGAATAAAAAGAATCACTGCTTAAAAATTCCATCCGTGATTAAAATTGCTCTTTTTTTCCAAAGAAAAAAATATTCCCTTGCGAATATTGTTTTTTCATCCACTCAATTTTTTCCAAAGAGCTTCTTCTCTTTTTATTTGGCAAGCATTTTAGGCCCGGCTCTGTTTTAGTCAGGCCTCGACCGTGAAAACAGTAGTAATGGAAATTTAAGGAAAGACAGACGTTCCACAGCAATGTGTGCCTTGAAGGCAATTTCTCTTTGTGTGTAAAGAGACGCACACATAACCGCGGATTTAACACTGGACCTCTGTGGAGGAGGGCGGTCCAAGGATGGTTTTGGTGGTAGCTGGGACCAGAAAAGCTGTTTTTTCATCCTCCAGGAAAATGTATGAATCGTGTTGTAGAGGCTTTGCAAGTGTGCAGCTAATGGCTACGGAGGAGTTCTCTCTTCCCCTAAATCTATCCCCTCGCTCACTCGCCCTTCCACGTATGTATAAAAGAACCTCTTCGTATACTTCCATATACATTCGTATACAAACGTAAAGTCTCAGACTTTAATGACGGACACATAAATTCCAAGGTAAAACCTCCCGATTTATTACAAACTACAAAGAAATCCGAGAGTGCACTTCTAACTTTTCAAAAATATTTACTACAATCACTTGAATAAAAAGAAAAATTAATTATCTTCTCAAATAAAGTTTTTAACATCTTTTACGCTCTCGATTTTGTCTTTCATTCATTCAATCGACACTGGAGTCTCGACTTTGTCTTTCATTCTGTAGTTTTTGTTCAGTTTAAGTCCGTTTTATTTAAAGCCTTTAAATTTCACAAGAAACTTTAAAATTCCACAAAATCTTATAAAAATCACAAACATCTTTTAAATTCCTTTAAATTACCTAAAAATTCTGAAAAATCTCTTCAAATTTCACAAAATCTTTTGCAAATTATAAAAATTTAGAATTACTTAAAATATCACCAAAAAAAACGCAGCATAAATTTCAAAGTGACATAATTACTAATAAAGAGTCACACTGACAAAAAAAAATTGTCAGACAAAGACACCAACAAGTGATCCTACTTTATTATTATTTAAATATTTTCTATTTTCCTTGATAGCTACTCGCATTTCCCTGACATTTCCCATAAAGAATAAAAGATAAAATCGAGACTCCAGTGAACTTGCTTTAAACAATGAGAAATAGAGGTACAATTATTTGCAAAAAGTAAAAAAAAAAAGTTTTAAAGGCAAAGACTGTACTTATCACATTCGAGTAGACACGAATTCGTACTTGAGTGGAGACCTCACCCTCTCGGTCACACTCATATGTTTTCTGACTAACAGAAATCTCATTTCATGCCGGAAACCCCAAAAGGGATTAGACTCCGCCATTTTGTGTGGGAGAGCGAGCCGCGGCATCCGATTTTAACTTTCGCGATGGACCGTCCGTCTGGCCTCTATAGATATAGTTGTCTATTAAACCGATTATCCATGGCCAAGCATCCCCGAAAAGGCTTCGCCCGCCGTAAAAAGGGTTGCAAGAGGGACGATACCTTTTGTGAGCACACCCTCCAAAAACCGAGTTTCCAAACCAAAGACTGGTGGTTAATTTTTTTTCGCTTTAGATCCATCTCGCTTGATATTTTCCGGATAGCGTTCCTCTTTTCTGCGGTCAGCAGAAGGCGCGAGGTAAATTTTCCAGATTTTAATTCTGATTACACCTGCGCCAAACATAATGATGCATGTTGAGCCAAGAAATGCTCTTGATCGATCGAAATTTTTAAAATTTCCGAGCCAAGATGTTCGTATCTTCATGTGTTTCTGTTCGGATCGTGTCGTTTAAAAAAACGATCGATCCACTCGTGAAACGTCAGTTTTTGAAAATGGTATGTTAAACAGAAAATACTTTCTATACATTAAAATAAGAAATTAAAAAAAAAATGTATATATAATATTATTATATTACTTTAATTTTCTCGATCTTTATTTGAAGGAAAATAATTATTAATATATAATCCCCCAATGGCGTAGGATGCGAAGTCCCCCAAATTTTTAAATTTATCCGAAATCTTTAGAAATTTTTTAAAAGCACATAAAATTTCTCGCAATCTTTTTAATTTAGAAAAATCTTTCAAATTCCTTAAAATTCTTAAAATTCTGTAAAAATAATTCAAAAGTATTTAAATCCTATGAAATCTTTTAAAATCCCATTAAATCATTCGAAAATTCTTAAAATCCGATGAAAATTAATTTAGAACGCTGTGAGTGAAATTTCATTGGTAATTTTTTCAACTGTCAAATTAATGATAATTAAGGCTTTCAGTATGATCTTTAAAATTTCTCAGGATTTAAATTTGGAAAAACAAACCTAAATATTTTTTGCAATTAAGTTTTTTATGTGACAGAATTCAGATTAAAACTAAACAATTTTGAAATTTTTGGATTGACTTAGCGAGCTGCTTGTTTCACGAGCCTATTTTATAATCTAATCTAATTTTTTCAGATTGAAAACATGCTTTAATAAAAATGGGATTTGATCTGTCAATTTCCTAAGAAATGAATTAGTGTCAAGGAAGACACTCTGGGTTAACTATATAGATAGCCAACAAAATGAGATTTCAGGAATTCAACGAAAACTCAATTCAACTCTGAGAGTTTTTGAACGCAATGCAGGATGAGTACAAGTAAGAAGAATGGTACGATTATGCTCAGGTTCCAAGATTCAAGTCGAGTTCTCACAAACGCCTTCGCAGATTATCAATTATTAAAACCACGTGGTCGTACCACTAGCGTTCCTCTCATCTTGCCGTTTCGTTCTACGAACCTGAAACGACGTTCTGCCTTCCTCGCTCCCACGAATTCAATCTCAGATTATCTCTTGCGCAATTTTGCTCTTCTTATTTTCATAAAAATTACGAAGTTATTCATTTCTTATGCTTTTTACTAAGTAGCGGCTATCTCGCTTATTCACGGATGGGAGCCGTCAGTCAATTTGGAACATTTCACATGAAACTTTCACGTCCAATAATTTCTCATGGAAATTCCGCGTGGATTTTTTTACTTGAATCTTTGAATCCGATAAAGTTTGACGAGATATTGTTTTCGATCTCATAATATTATTCGCAATATTTTTTACAGGGATTAATTATATATTCACATATTATAATTACAGATATTTTGAAATTGATATACTGTTACCGAAATTATGGTTCACTCACAAAATCTTTGAAATTCTTCCGTTCAAGGCTTTAATTTAAGTACTCAAATTAAAATTAACTGTTAAATTTTATTGTCATACATGTGACGAAACAATAGATAAATAACGGAAACTTCTATTGTTTCTTCACATGTATGACAATAAAATTTAACAGTTAATTTTAATTTGAGTACCTAAACTGAAGCCTTGAGCGGTTTATATCAGGTAATGTTTGAAGATAGGCAGTAAATTATTTCATCGTTCGTAACAAATATTTATTTTTAAACACGTCGTGTTTAAACTAGTCTTAATTATTCCTATGTAGTAAAATAATTAGTAGTGTACTACAACAATTAAAAATTATAAGACAGAATTTACAATTATATAAAATTTCAATTTTGCAATTAATTTAAGCACATTTGGAAGAATTTCAAAGATTTTATGAGCGAACCATAATTTCGGTAACAGTATATCAATTTGAAAATATCTGTAATTATAATATGTGAATATATAATTAATCCCTGTAAAAAATATTGCGAATAATATTATGAGATCGAAACCAATATCTCGTAGTCAAACTTCATCGGATTCAAAGACTCAAGTAAAAAAAATCCACGCGGAATTTCCATGAGAAATTATTGGACGTGGAAATTTCATGTAAAATGTTCCAAATCCACTAACGGCTCCCATCCGTGAATAAGCGAGATAGGCGCTACTTAGTAAATAGCATAAGAAATGAATCACTTCGTAATTTTTGTAAAAATAAAAAGAGCAAAATGGCACAAGAGATAATCTCAGATTGAATAAGATATTTATTTTTATGTTTTAACTTACAAAAAATCTGTAAATTCTACAGATTTTATTTGTAGAATTTACAGATTTTATCTGTAAAATTTACAAACTTTTATCTGTAAAATTTACAGATTTTGTCTGTAGAATTTACAAATTTTATCTGTAGAATTTACAGATTTTATTTGTAAATTCAAAAGATTTGGGTAGCAAAAATTTTCTGTAGAATCTAAAGAAATAATCTGCTGTCCCTATTCCAGCAGATTAAATCTGTAGATTCTACAGATTTTTCTGTACACTCAGAAAAAAGTTTGTTTGAATCAAACAAACATATCATTAATATGGGGTCAAAGTAAAAATTTATTTGAATTAAACGAAGTTGGTTTAATTCAAAGAAATTTTATTTAATTCGAAAAAATTATTTCTTCACATTAAATAAGATTTCTTTGAATTAAACAAACTTTGTTTAATTCAAATAAAGTTTTACTTTGACACCATATCAATGATATGTTTGTTTGATTCAAACAAACTTTTTGCTGAGTGTAGATTCAACAGATTTTTTTTCTGCGTGTATATAGATATTTTGAATAAAATAAGAGACTCCACTCGTCACTTTACAGTATTCTTTGTTCGTGAGTCCCTCAAGGCAAGTTTCTCTCAAGAATGGTAGACATATGTGCTGCTGTAAACTTTGGCAATAACGGTAATTGTGTTATTAAGGGTATGGAAGAAACCGATTCAGGGGGTCGAACGACGCCGTAGGGTCAACGAAATGAGCGCTTGACCCCTGCAAATGAGAACATGTATGGCCGGTATGGACGAATGCTACGTTGTACGTTATACGTCATTAGACCTTGCCAGAGTTTCGATGAACCGTAGGACGTAGGTGGGAGTTAGGGAAACGCCAGATGCTCTTCTGCTGCGAAAGAGCATTGCCTGTGTGCTACGCTTCGAGAATAATTGCCATCCGACAGCACCAAACTCTTCCAGCCTGCCAGCATTCAACTTGGAAATCGAGACATGATGTTTCCTCCAAAGATATCATTAGCGCCAGCAAAATTGCCAACAATGAACTATTCCTCTTGATCGGTATCAACCACCCAAGTAGCTAACCTCCAGATTTTCGAGAAGCTGCATTAAAATTCAGCTTTGAATGTATGACTAACCCATTAAAATTTTTTCTGTAGGAATAGAACAATAGTCTAAACTAGTGATGCATGTTGAGCCAAGAAATTGATTGATCGGAATCGATCGAAATTTGTCAAATTTGAGCGATTATTTCTGATAAATTTATGTGATAAAATAAAATTTTTGAAGGTTCTCGATCTTTATTTGAAGGAAAATAATTATTAATATATAATTACTCAATGGCGTGGGATGTGAAGTCCCCCAAACTTGTAAATTTATCCGAAATCTTAAGACATTTTTTAAAAGCACATAAAATCGCTCTCAATCTTCCTAATCTTGAAAAATCTTTCAATATCGATCTTGTAGATGAAAAATGGGGTTTGAATTCCAACTGGCGGTGTTATGAATTCCCTAAGCATGTGGGTGATCCGAACATAAAATCATATTTCACATCCTCCCACCTTCGCGAGATTAAGAACCCCCTAATTTTAGAACGGGCGTCTTATCTTCCATTCAGTAGTAGTAGACGAAAATAGACAGACCGAGGTCGAATGCGAACCATTCAGGTGTACAGAATTAGGAAAACTCTTCTGAGCCGCTTAGCATCTAGTTGATATGATTTCGATTCGCCACGCAAGTGGATACTTTCAACGAAAGACTGATGTCCACTGGACGTTTGGAGTATTTTGAAACCCTGAGGACTGTGATGGAGAAGCGAGTAATAGACTAATAGTGTAATTGTAATAACGATCAGGAGGAGGATGATGATGATTGGGAGCCCACATGTTCGGGCACACGACTCGCGCTAAATTCGGTCCCTAGGGATGATCCTCGATTTTCAAGTTCTCTCTGAGCGATGGACTAGGGACCATCTTGCCCCTCGACCCCTACTGCAGTCGTTCCACCCTTGACAAATCAATTCGGACATAAGGTTGTAAACACGACGCGAGATCGAAGAATGGCGAGCTTACACGATCGTTGATAGTGCGATGACACTCGAAAAACTGAAGAGAGATTCGGATCCAGGGGGTTTACTCTATATTTCTCACATCCTACTTTTTGGGGTACTGGACAGTGAATTGAAAATTCAATTTCGCGCGCCAAATGAATTGACCAATAAGGTTAGCGAACTACGCATATCAGGTTATAATTTATATTTCAATAAGAACAATTGTAAGTATACTACCGGTCAGAATTGTAAGTTCACCTGTTTTTCGATAGTCGTTCAAGTTCTATTAAATTTAATTGCATCAAAGATTAAGTACAATGCAGGGTAACTTGTTTCGAACCATTTCAAACTTGAACAATTTTCCATTCATTTTGAAAAAATACCACAACTTTAACTTGAATCCACCCTCTTTTACAAATTGATTAACATTAATCATTAAGTAATCCAATTTAAAGAAAATATTAAATTAAAGTTGTTTATACGCATCCGGCAAATTTTTGTCGGGTTTTTGAAACGTTTCAACGACCTTGTAACGTCTGATCCTTTATTTATATTTTTAAAAGCACTTACGTCGTAGAATCAAGCTTCAGAGTCCGAAACAATACAATTTTAATTAATTAAACTACAAAATTGAAGCTTAACTCAAATCAAATAACTTTCATAATAAAAGATTAATTATTCACCTCCTTTTTTTACCCAAATTGCATGATGTTCCCCGAACCTCGTTCTCTTGATAATCCTTTTTTTGACACTTTCACTTCTACACTACACTTATACTTTTCACTTTTATTCTACACTTACACTTTCACTTTTATTAACAATTGTACAATTTAATTTTAATCAATCACTCCCGCACCTCTCCGATTGAGACTCAAAACTTAACTGAGAGTCAAAAGATGACCTCAATAGGTAGAACGACTTCATCTAGTCAAATCAAAACAAACCCCAATTATAGCGAACCCGCAGGTACAAATTCCTAAGAACCATATATCGTGGGATAAATTGTAAATAATTTCAAATTAGAAATTCCACGTAAGGAAAAACCTAAATAAATGCGATGAGCTTTATACTTCAAAATATAAACAGATTAAAATTTTTATATGCAATATTGTGAAGCGACTTATTAAAAGTAAAATTTTCCAAAATTTAAAATTGCCGAAAATATTTTTACATTTAAATGAATAATTAAATTAATTAGATGAATTAAAACAGTTAATCT
>JAUESH010000046.1:1233849-1250261 GCA_032275165.1 Synergus magnus
CTTTAAATTTCTTTAAATCACTTAAAATCATTTGAAAATCCTTTAAAGTTATCTGTCATTTAAAATCCCATGAAATACTTAAAAAATATTTTAAAATTAATTGAAAATTTTGAAATTCCTTAAAACCACTTAAAATCTCTTAAGATGTCTTGATATCTTTAAAACCTTGTAAAATTCCTTAAAAATCTTCAAAATCATTTGAAATCTTTTGAGAATCCTTTAAAATTCTTTAATATCATTTAAAATCTCTTGAAAAACTTTGAAAAATTTTGAAATTACTTAAAAATCTTGAAGCTCTTCTAAGTTCTTCTGAAGTTCTTGAAAAATGCCTTAAAGTCATTTGGCAGCTCTGATCTAGATTCTAAAGAATAGAATTCTTTAATAAAAAAATGCGAATACAAATACAACCAATAGGTGAACAGAGAATGTGGCTTCAGATTTTGAGATTGTGAGAATCTACTTTCGATATATAATCGCAACTTCTTTTTTATGAGACGGACAGGAGTGTAACGGAAATGACTTTACAATAGCAATGTAAATATCTCGAGAAGGACAAGTAAAAATTGTCAAGGCGTAGAAAATTCGGCGCAATATCGACCTGGGTTGATAAATGCGATAAATCTGGCGAGACACGGTTAGACGAGTGTCAGCGTGATGTATGAGGGGAGGCTCAGACATTCTCAAACGAGCATCCCAGCACCATACACACCCTCTACCACCCACTTTTCCCTCTCAAGAGGCATTTCATCGAATGTCTTTTGGAATCCAGTCGATAAAAGCAGACCTGTATACCGATCATGAAGGGAAATCAATACACACGTCAGAATGAAGGAGGCTTGTTATCTGAAACAGACGAGCTATTCCTTTAGCTCTGACATGGTAAAGGTTAGATCTGGCTCGCTCGGGTCGGATTAGAAAAATTCTTTTCGAGAATAGGCCTCTCCTCTCCAGAGATATTGGCGGCATAAGGACGCACCAGAAGACGATGAATTTTATTTTATGGTCGCGGAGGGTTGCGCCCACCCTTCGAGTTCTTAAGGGTGGAATATGTTTCGTATCATCGTAGGGGTTACCCGCCATCTCTTCTTCCACCCATAATACGCCGCTCTCTTCGCCGCCATTTTGAATACATTCTCACTCAGAGCAGATTTATCTCCCAAACGTTTCGATTTCCCATTTAAAGGATCTTATATATATACAGGGATGTGGGGGGGGGGGAATTCGAGGTGAGCTTGGGTGTCGGAAAATATTAGCTGTCTTCGTTTTTTCCTTTTAAACGTTTTTGCTGAGCATAGAAGCTTTGCGCAATCTATTTGTTTCTTTATCCTTACTTTCCGTTTATTTTGTTGCTTTCTTGTAATGTTTATTGGATCATTTTCTTCTCTTTTTTTCTCTTTCATCTCTCTTTAAAATTTTCTGCCCATTATACCTCCAAGATACTGAAACTACTGCACATTAAAAAGGCATTAACCGTTTTATGGTTTAAAAAATATGGGCAATTGCGGGGTTTATGACACACGCACGATCTCGCATCTCAGCAGAAGTATGCGCAACGCACAAAATCAATAGATAGAAGAGAAAAACAAAGATCACGAAGTCTTTTTTATGACTGTTTTCGCATTCAGGTCGTGCCGGCGTTAGGTAATATCCTGAGGGTGAGAGTTTTTTCCCTGAACTCTGTAAGAGTAGGGAATGTTGGAAGGTGGTAGTGGCGAACCGGTAGCGTATGCTTATTTTAATTGAAACAGTCGAACGCCCTCCTCTCGCAGTTTTCCATCCCCCGTGCCAATCCTGCCACTTCAGGAACCCCTCGCGCACTACCCCTGCCCCGTTAAAACGACCTACCAGCTCGCTGGCTCGAGGATATTGTTTCAAACGAATATGCAAATCATGAGCAGAGGGCTTCCGAACGCGACTGCAGTAATTTCTATTGGTTCGCGACACAAATAGATATTCGTATCGCTCTCGCCACCCGGGTCTTGAGGAAAAACGTGCTTCGAATTTTATATCAACGATCGAACCGCTCATTTCAAATCGACGATAATCGACCTACGCCTCCAAACCTCCTTTTTAATTAAAAAAAAATCTTAAAACATAAAAGTGTATGTACGAAAAGTAGTCAATCTACATAATTAATTCATTTAAATTTAAAGTAGAATAAAGTACTAACTCCACTATGCTGAAAATCTCCATATAGCGAGTTTCTGTCAAAGAAATTGAATTAATTAAAGGTATAAGAGGGTGGAACAAGAGAGAAGTTGGAGCAATATAAGGGTTCGTTTGTCACGAGTAGCGCGTAAATATTAATTAGCTTCTGCGCGCGCGACAAGAATTAATTACACAATGTCAGAGCGTAGGTAGCTTGATAGCTGCAGATACGTAGTACACGTACTTATTACGGACAACTACTTAAAAACCATTTTCTGAATCTAGCATGCTGCTCCTGAATTCATTAATATTTATATTTTTCATCAAAAACGTGTTTGCGTATTAGAATTTTGGCGCTTGTTTTTCAACTTGTGCTACATGAGCCTTTGTGAGGCAAATTCAAAGAGTGGCAATGCAATTGTTTTTTTAGAGAGCGAATATTCATCGAGACACGTGTATACCTGTCGCTTGCGCCGCCGTTCAGATCACCCGGAATCTCATGCAAAAGTTTGTCAATGTCAACTTTCATTCTTTTCGTTCTCCATATATTTACACTCTTATCAACATCGGCCACAGGGAAGGTGAAGGATGCTCGAATCGAGGAAAAGCACGTTTTCTCCGTGACAGAAGAGGGATTTGAGTTGGACGGAAAAAAGTTTAACGTTTACGCCGGCGAGATTCACTATTTCAGAATCGCGGCATGTGCATGGGAAGATCGATTGAGGAAGTTGCAGAGAGCGGGTCTCAACACGGTGTCAACTGCCGTTGAATGGGCCATGCACCATCCGACTCCAAAAACTTGCAATTGGAATGGTGATGCAAACTTTACCCGATTTGTGGAACTAGCTCAGAACTTGAATCTCTACGTCATAGTTAGAGCTGGACCTTACATCGGTAAGTCAAAAAATATAACATATTTTCCAGAAAACATCGCTGCGGGATCGAACCCTCGGGATCGAATACAGCTTGTTAATAAGCTGTTGGTACAGGGCCCGATTGAAATAGGGATCGCTCGGAAAACATCGGAAACACTCGAGAGGTCTTCTCAGATGTCTGTATGAAAAATCGAGTTACCGTAGACCCCCACCACGTGTCCTTTTCTAGTTACCCCACACTCGAAGAGGCTCGAAGAAGTCCGAAGACGCCCGACAATATTAGTGTCCCATTCATTCGTTCATTCATTAACAATATCAATATCTACATTTATCAACCTAATACCCCTTTTTTATTCTCAGGAGTTGATCGAAACCTTGGAGGATTTCCAGGATGGCTCTTGACACAACCCGAACTAAAAGATCAACCATGGATTCAAAGATCAAGTCCAGAGTACAGACACTATGCAGAAAACTGGTTATCCTACTTTCTTCCAAAACTCTCAAAAATGATGATTATGAATGGCGGACCCGTTATAATGGTTCAAATAGACAGCGATTTAGGAGAAAGTACGCCCTGCGAAACCACCGATTGGCTATATGAAACCTACAAATTATATCTAGGCGAAAAAGCAGTTTTATTCACGATGGACAACAACAAGGATCGCAACCTAAAATGTGGAAGAATACAAGGCACCATCTCAGCGTTTCGAACCGATCCATATGAGTACATCAATAGCTTCAGCAAATCTGAAGCTGCACTTTTCTCAGGAGTCAAAAAAATTTCCACACGTTCACCAAGACTGGTGGAACTTAGAACAGGAGTAGCCTGGAATTGGAAAGGTCAAAGACTCTTGATCGAAAATGAAAACTTCATATCTACTTTAAAAGACCTAGTCAAATATGGTGCCTCAATCATCATCTACATGTTCGCTGGTGGTACAAATTTTGAGCGAGCAGGTAAAGACAAGAACGATTCCATGGGAATGACAACATCCTATGATTTTGATGCCATCATCAGTGAATCTGGAGATATTACTGAAAAATTTAAAAAGTTGAGAACAATAGTTGCTGCTTCTGATTTTTCGTCTCTTTACGAAGATGTTCCTGAGGAAAATGAAAGTACCCATGGTTCTTATGATCTCTATGGGACCTTGACTTTTTCGTCTTTAGGATCTCTTTTGGATGAAGAGGTCCGAAACGATTTTGATATTCTGGGTATCGAATCTCAATATCCTTTACCTTTCAGCAAACTGGATGTTTCCAACGGATTGGTTTTATACAAAACAACCATTCCCGAAAATTTTACGTCTAAAGAATCAGTTTATCTAAATTCTAAAGGTGTTCACGACAGAGGCTACGTTTACATCAACAGCAATCTTACTGGAATTATGGACAACATACAACATTTTTCTCTCAAGATTGTTCCCTTTCCGAGCAGTATTATTCAAATTTTAGTGGAAAACCATGGTTACTCGGCTCAAAGTGTAATTGGCGAACCGAAAGGTATCATATCCAATGTTACTTTGGACAATCAAATTCTGACACAGTGGATGATGTACGCTCTATCGCTCGACGATGTTGAACGCCTACAAGATGTTGCAAAGAATATGAAGCCGAAAAAACCATTGGAAGAAGGAAACTCTATCCTTCTGGCTACGTTTCAGGCACCAGAGGATATGAATCATACCTCTGATCACACGTATTTGAATATGTTTAAGAAATCCTTCAAAGGACAAGCTTTCCTGAACGAACGTAGTTTGGGGAAATATTGGGGAACTGGTCCTCAAAAGGATCTATATCTTCCTCGATGTTATTTGAATCCCTATCCAATGGAGAATCGTCTGCTGGTTATATCGATGCAGCAAAAGAAGATGTACTTTGACGAAGATGTCAACACTATTTCGACTAGAGGAAGATCAGGAAGTAAATCGTCAATGCATGAAAGAGGGAATTCACTTTTATCCGTCATCCTGTTCTACGTCTGCTGGTTTTGGAGATTTGGGTATGCTTTTTCATGTTCTTGATGCATAAAAAAGTTTTGGAATTGTATGTATAGTTTCATAATACAACAGTTTTGTATTCTATTTTGGTATCGAGGAGATTTTTCTTTGAGAATCTCTTCCTTCTATAATAAAACTTTATGAAATTAAATAATCTGTATGTAGCTTCTCTAAAATAATATCAATACATTAGGAAAAGAACTGCTTCATTATATCAGAATTATTCCTTTTGCAAAGCCTCCCTCGCTACAAGTATTAAGTAACCATCAGACATAAATGTCACTTCGACGAATAGCAGAGTGCAAGGACTTTTCTACGAAATTTGGGAAATTTGATTGTCCCGGCGAGAAAGAAGGTTGAATTTATGTCTTCAACCCCAGAGCCATCCCCCGAACAGTGCTTGGTAACTAAGTGAGAGAGTGACCCGTACTTTGTTCGCCCGGCAGGCAAGAATATATTGATAGTCAGCTCAAAACTCCATTAGGGCCGGTAGTATTCTCTCGTAAATACGAAAATGCTATCCCATTATTTACTGGTTAATTGGATTAATGAGACTCGTTATTCTGAGAGGGCCGTGAGTCGCGACCCACTCGGATCCACACTGAAGGAGGGTGTAGAGGGTGGGTGTGAGTTGCGAGAAAGCCAGGGGAAAGGTCGGTGTCGGAGGGAGGAAAGAGGGTGGTAAGACCACCGCGTGGACAAATACATCCTAACCTCCTCTGCAGACCCACAAGCAAATTCTACTTCCTCTCCGAACAATCCCATTCATCTCAAATATCCTCAATAATACTTTTCAGCAAAGAAAAGATTCCCAACTTTTAAAATTTATTTTCACTCAAGAATACTTTGATTCTTAAGAGAGATGGATTCAAGTTTTATTCAGCAATAATAAGAACTTGATTTGAAATGCTGTTACAGAGCGAAAAAATTGTTTCACGAATAATAAGTGGGACACGAATATTTTCGGACGTCTTCGGACCTCTTCGGGCGTGCGGTGACTAAAGAAAAACCCAAAGTGGAGGGTATGCGGTAACTCAAAGTGCAAACTTCCATTTAAAAAATTACCTAATTATCTATTTTTTGATAACTAAAATGAAGAAATCTAATTTTGAGTCTAGAACTAGAATCCAACACTCTTAAGTCATTCCGCCATTATCAAGATATTAGGACAAACTGTAATTATTTGAAAAGGCATAAAAATAAAGAATCTGAAGCAGAGAATGATCGAGGCTCATCAAGAGAGGATTAATCTCGTTGTATCGACCGGAATGGTCATTGGCACGCAGGTTACTCTATAGGAAATGATTTCTACCGAAGCAGAACGTGTTATGACGACGGCACGTAGACTTCGGGGAAGCGAGTCATACCGCCAGGTGAGACCAGGTGCAGATACATGGATGAAGGCTCGTGCCTGGGCAGAGCTACCTTCCATATCTACTTGTATCAGCTTTTATGCATGTCCATGTCCGACTGGACGTCTTATAAGGCCGTACCATCTCTTTGGCCATTCTTGCTTGCAACCGGTGGTCTCCCCCCTCCCCCCTGTCACCCCCATCGTTCTCTTCTTCCTTCTCAAACGGTTCAGCAATCGTTTCGTTTTAGTTCATTAGAAACTGGCAAGGATCCGTCAAGTTCCAACGACTCGACCTCGTCTTTACCTTCTCGGATGCACTTCTTTAAACACCCATTACAGGGTGTGGCGCGTGCACCACCGACAAAAATGGCCACTGAACATATCTCACATTATAGAGGTGGCATATACGAGAGGAACGACTGTCAGTTAATGAGTTCCAGTTCCTTCTTCTTTTTCTTCTTCTTTTACTTCTTCTTCTTACCAAGAACTGTTTACCATATTCTATCCCCAAACTTTTTTTCCACTTCTCTCCCATTTTAGTTCGACCATCCATTTTATCCTAGAGTTCTTTTCATTAATTAAATTCTTTACTATATCTTCAGATTAAAAGGAAAAAGCAGGAAATAGTATTTCTGTAGCGAAGAATTACTTGGAATCTATAATAAAATTCTAATATTTAATACTCTTTTGCAGACAAAAAATCAATACCAAAAACAATCAATTCTTTTAGGCAGACAGTGTGAGAAGTAGCTTCTCTTCTCTGCTTTCCTGTTATAAATTTTTAAAAGCGTATTATCGAAGCCCTCCTTCGTTGATACTACGTAAGAATTGGGAGTCGCGTTCCTTCATCTAGTAATAATTAATTACACCAAGCCCTCGAGGTAAGAGGAGCATTATTTCGATTCAATTATTCAAGTGGCCTGCATTATTCAAGTAATAAATCAGATTCTCGCGACGCGGTTAGAAGAGCAGCACCCGTTCCAAACTGGAGCTGTATATCAAACCGTTAACGGGAACTTTTGGAAGTCAAAACGCGCCTCCATTAATCAGCACGGCACGACACTGAGGGTGAGCGAAGGTTTCCCCATTATTATATCGAACGAAATTAATGAGATACACAGAAATACACTCGATTTCCGGCGCCCGGTTGCTCGCAGTTCCGGCAGAGCGAATCCCCTACCAGCCTTTCCGAATCGCTCACACTTTAGAGTCTGAATACCTTCCATTATGTGCAAAGTGTCTCATGCGTATATTACATTTATGCACACGTACCTCGACATACACGTGTCGATTCTCACATTCGTCTCAATATATTTCAGGCAATATAATCACAACCTCGAGATCATGAATTTCATTTTAAACAATTTGGAAACTTGTGGATAATAATAGGATGCCTTTAAAGGAAAAGACCACTTTTTCCAAACCCCTTTTCCTAGTCAGTTTTCCTACCCCATTTTCCTCTTCTCCCACAGCTTTTTCCAAGCAACTTTTCCAATCTCTATTTTCGAACTCTTTCCCCTCTTTTCCCACACTTTTCTCCACACCCTTCTTTCAATCTGAATCAAGGTTAATAAAAATACTACTAGTGTTCGGATTTTTTTGAAGAAATTAGAACGAAGTCAGTGAGAAATAATACATCAGTCAAACGATGTAGTGTTACGAAACCATACAAATAAATGCGCGTTATTATTATTATCAATATTGCGATAGCGCGCAAATATTCAAATATGGCAAATTGGCCAAATTATGAATTTTCTCAATCCTGATATGATCCTGATGTTCACTTTTTGGTTCTGGTGTGTAAATTAAAATTTTATTGTTTTAATTTACATTTTCGACTAAAAATAGAGAAAACGGAGGAAAATTTTCCAAATTAAAGGAAATAAAGAACCATTTTCAAAACAGAGGAAATAGAGAACCGACTGAGATCCCTGCAATTAATTTTCCCTTACGAAACAGTATAATAGGAAATAAATTCTGTAGGCAGGAATATAGGACGGAATATTCGTACGCTCAGACTCGGCCGCAATCATTTTTCCAAAGACGAATATACCTTTTCGAAAATTCATTTATAAATTCTGTACAAATAGTGGTAAGCGTTACACACAAATTTAATTTACTAAAAAAAATCAAGTGAAAAGCGTGTGTACCATCTACTTAATTTAATCCTTAAAATCGAACATTTCTTTATCCCGCAATTCAGACTTGAATCTATTCAGTGTCATCATTCCGACATTCACGTCTTGCAAGGGATGCTATCGGCAGTAATCTGACGCCATAAAAGAAGAAGAAAAAAAAGTAATCATGCCCCAGCGTTTGTCGCACACAACAACGATCTGTACATCGTGGCAAAGGACGAAAGGACTCGTGTCGCTTTCAACTCGTGCCACCTTCGTCATCGCGTGCACGTGACCGCTATTCGAAATCGAGGCGCACACACATCCCCTGGTAGGGGAGGTTAGGTGGTCGCTCTCTCGCTCGCGTCGGGGGTGGAAAGATGGCGGCGGTTATGATAAGGCGATGCTTTAATGACAGCGCGTTACTATGGCAACGGGCAGTAGGGGCTGGCCGCCGCCGCGACGCCCGGCGTCGGTCAGCACAGAGCCAGGGTGGAGATGGTGAGGTGGGGCGCGAGGCAGGGACGTCAGGGGGTGAGGGGGGCCGGTGGGCCACGAGGGGGCATGAGCCGCCATACTAGTGGACACGGGCCGAACTCAGGGATGAATTTCTCTGTGCGCGCGTTCGTGCGATCTCATCCTCCACGTCCTCTTCCATTCTCCATCCTCTTCTCAACCTCCTCCCACACCACCCACAACTACGACCAACACCGTGCTGCCGGACTCTCGGAGCTTTACAACAGAGCTTTACAACAGCGAAATGTTATCTTCCTTCAAGCGAACGCGTCAAATGCACGTACGTTTTCATCCAACGAGACTTACATTAGGTTAACGGAATTACGCGAGAGGAATTTTAATGGCGTGTCATCATCCGTAAAGACTTGTATGAAGCGCAAAAGCCTCGGGAATAAAAGCCACAATTTATCTGCTTTTGCTGCGTTTGACTTTCTTAATTAGTTGGAAAGAGTTGGGGCGGAAAGGAGGATTAATGATGTCTTGTTGGTCAGAATTTAATAAAAGATGAAAATTTAGGGGACTGGAAATGCTAGAAGAAATTTTTAGTATTGGATTCCTTATTGGATTCTAATTTCTATAAAACTGTATAAGTATTTACAAGAGCCCTTTCTGCAGACCGGTAGACCAAATTGTTTATCGAACAGGTACTTTTCCGATAAATTCAAATTCCCAAAATTAAATGAAGCGTATCCACCCGCGTGTAAGGGTGCTTCACCTGCAAGAATTGCTTGGGTCGCGTTTGCCTTTCATCGAGAGGATTTTGGTGGAGATCAAAGAATCTCTTGATCGCATATCATACCACTTCGCAAAGTTTCCGCTCCCGCCATCTCTTAGTGAGTGCTTGCATTAATACGTTTCATCTCCTTTATATAGCCTTGTGCGAAACTAATCACGCATTTAAAATATATCATTCAGCATCTCAAAATCAATACTTATTCAAAAGAAATTGGCATCTTCTTCTTTTCTTTAAATCAACATTTTTCAACACCATTTTCCAAACCCTTTTTTGACCCTCTTTTCCAATCACTCTTTCCAACTCTCCTCTCAACTCCTTTTTCTAAGACCTTTTTCCAAACCCCTTCCCTAATCTCCATTTCCAACCTCCTTCCCCTCTTTTCCCAAACCTTTTTCCAAACCCTTTTTCCATATCCTTTTTACAAACCCTTTTTCCTAGTCCATTTTCCAACTCCCTTCTCAACCCCTCTTCCCCTCTTTTCTTACACCTTTTTCCGAACCACCTATCCAATCTCAATTTTTGACCACTTTACCCTCTTTTCCCACACCTATTCCCAATTTCTTTTTCCAGTCCATTTTCCAAATCCCTTCCCAATCCCCTTTTCTTCCCACACCTTTTCCAAACCATTTTTTCTAGTCCATTTTCCAACTTCCTTCCAAATCCCTTTCCCCTCTTTTACCACACCTTTTTCCAAACCCTTTTTCCAGTCCATTTTCTAACTCTCTTTTCAACCCCTTTTTGAACCCCTTTCCCCTTTTTTCCCACACCTTTTCCCAAACCACTTTTCCAATCTTCGTCTTTGACCTCTTTCCCTTCTTTCCCCACACCTTTTTCCAATCCATTTTCGAACTCCCTTCCCAACCCCTTTTTCAACCTCCTTCTCTTTTCCGACAACTTTTTGCAAACACCTTATCCAATCTCCTTTTTGTACTTGCATTACTATATACGGCTTATCTCCTTTAAATATCTTTTTGCAAAAATTAATCGCGCATTCAAATTATCCCTATCAGCATCTCAAAATTAATAATTATTTTTAAAAACTTGAAATTCTTTTTCATTACATCAACATTTTTCAAAATAAGACCTCTGTTAATGTTAGAAATAATGTTACGACGCGAAATCAAGCAAAATAATTTTTTTAATTTAAGATACTTTGTGTTCCCATTTCTAATTTTAACTCTTAGTCAAACAGCAAGGACAGCAACTAAAATTTCGTCCGTGTAACTGTGTAACTTGCAACAGTGTTCAAAAGGCAGTCGAGTAACTGGTCGCACTTTGAGTCCAGTTCAAAGAGTTCACGTCCAAGGATATACGTGAGGTTGGGAAGTCCTGATGGTAAAAATTCAAAACCAAACCTCTGGTAGCGGAGCATAGAGGATGGAGGATCGAGGATAGAGAGGATGTGGGGTATGAAGACGGGGATGCCAGCATGTATAGAGGGGTTGCGCCGATTCCGGCACAGTAGACAATCCGGGCTTCAAGTATCCCAGAACACAGGGGATGTTTACGGGAACGCAAACATACATACATACAGAGAGCTCGCTTGTGTACACACATAGAGGGTGGTCGCTGCATTATGGATGCAACGGAGTGGACTCCCATCCCACTATGCACCGTGCGAGATAGCTGGCTATCCCCCCTCGCATTTATTTATAATCAAATTCCGTGTATACACGACGTAGTAGATACCCACCGCCAACCAGCAGCGGCGGTGGGTTGAATTTCTATCCGCTGTACGTAGGTATACATCCGGGGGGATTCCCCATACTCTAAACCCCCGCCAACCCTCGCGGATTCGCTCGGCGGTCAATTTAAAAATCAATATTGACCGAGGAACAGGCAATCCTTTATTTATCGACGCGGATTGTTGCCTCCGCCGCCTCTGAGACCCGGGCAGCCTGACGCGGAAAGTCGCTACCGCATAGCTTTGCTATGTTGTTTCAAACGCGCCTTGAATAATGCGGTCATCTTCCTTTTCCGGCCGGTACATTTCCTAATCCTCTCCACTCATAAAAACATCGAATTTACAATTCAAATGGCTTCTTCAACTCAAATCCGTTTTTTTTTTAGATATGATGTATTAACAATTAAAAAAAATGTTCCAACAAACCCCTTTTTCCACACCATTTTTCAAACCACTTTTCAAAAACCCTTTTTATATAATCCACTTTCCAACCCCTTTTTCTATAACCTTCTTTTTCACCCCCTTTTATAACCTCGTTTCCCGAACCCCTTTTTTGACAACCTCCATTTTTTCAAACACTTTTTCCACCCCTTTTTCCAAACTACTTTTTAAAACTCCCATTCACAACCTTCTTTCAAAACCCCTTTTTTCCCAACATCACTTTTTTAGCCCACGATTACGGTTTCCACAATAACAACTCTTATACAGCAACAACCACAACTATGTTACAACTATTATTAAATAGTTGCCACAACCACATGTTTTGTCAATCAAAATCGTGGTTGTGGCAATCACAAATTAGTAGTTGTACCATATTTTACTACTTCTGTGATTGTCAAAACCATAAATTTTTTTCCGTGTGCCAACTTCTTTTTCCAAGACTTTTTTCCAAACCGCCTTTTTAATCTGCGTTTCCACCCTACTTCCCCCCCTTTCCCAAACCTTTTTCCTAACCCCCTTTCCCAGTCCTTTTTGAAACTTCAGTCTCAACCCTCTTCTCTTTTCCCACACCTTTTTCCAATCCCTATTTTCAAACCCTTTTATCTAAATCCTTTTTCCACAACCTTTTTCCTGATCCATTTTCCAAATCCCTTCTCAACCTCTTTTTCAACCCTCTCTCCCTCTTTTGCCACGCCTTTTTCCGGAGCACTTTTCCAATCTCCGTTTTCGACCACTTTTCCCTCTTTCTCACAGCTTTTCCAAACCCCTTCTCTAATTCCGATTTTCAACCTATTGTTCCTCTTTTCCCACAATTTTTTCCCAACCCTTTTTCTAACTCTTCCCAACCCCTTTTTCAGCCCCATTCCCTTCTTTTCCCACACATTTTTCCAAATCACTTTTCTAATCTTCGTTTTCGACACTATTTAAAATTCTCGCTAAATTTCTATTGGCCAGCTGCACTGCACTGACTCTCCCAGTCCACTATCTGACAGCACTGCTCCTTTTCTTTCTCTCCCCCCCCCTCCCTTTTGGTAGCCTCGTTTTCTAAGCCCCCTTTCCCGCCTGTTTTGAAAACCCCCATTTTTTCAAACCCTTTTCCCATCCTTTTTCCACATCACTTTTCAAAACTCCCTGTCACACCCCTCTTTTCCACCCCTTTTTCCAACTTCATTTTCCAACCACGCTTTTTCAAAATTTTTCCAAACGACTTCAGCCGACACAAAATGCTAGGTTTAGATTAAGTCCTCATAAACTGAAGTCAATAAAAATCCTTAATTGAAATGTGAGTTTATTAAACTTCTCTTAAATTTCTCATTTTCTCGCAGCTTCTCGCAGTACCTCTTAAATTGATTGTAATAAAGATGTCAGACACGATAAATGACTTAATCTCACAAAATACTTAATAGAGTCCTTACGGTGCCTCTACCTTCACTCAAGAAGATACCGTAAAATTCTCGATAATAATCCTCGTAAAGATTATGCGTAATGGCAAAGGCAGCCATGTTCGCTTTTTTCCTCCAATCGTACCAGCCGAGTATATTTCTACGAAGGAGCATCGATCGCCTTATGTATCCCGACATTCGCAAAGCCGCTCTGCACAATCGCTATTCGCCAAGAAGTCATCTCCTTTTTTTTATCCGACGATATCATTTTTCTTGATCGTGTGCGTCGAGCTGCCACGTCCAAGGGAGCGATTTCAGCGAAGGATGAGGGTTCGACCCTCGATGCTGACTCTCGCATCTTTCCGACTCCGCCTTGCTTCGTGCTTTGATCAGCCCCCACAAACCCAAACACGCACTATTATAGACAATCAATTCAAAAAATTGACCACGTAGCTTCCCCCTTCCCCGTTTGCGAAAATCCCAAGCTTTTTTCATGAAATAACTTACTTTTTTTATCGAAATAATACCTGTAATAAATAGTTCTAAGTCTCAAACCTATAAGATACCAGAGAATAACAAAGTCAGATAAATTGGGATCAAAAATAAGTTTTATCTCCCACTTTTATCTGAGAGTGCATGGAAAATATATCTGCTGAGTGTAGGGTGGGTCAAAAAAATTTAAGTTTCTTTCATTTTCAGGCACACCCCTCAAAAAACTTCTTATTTATGAAAAAAAAAAAAAAACAACTGTGAATCTTTCTCAAATTCTTTCAACAAATCAATCTTGGATTTTCTAATAAGCTTCACAAAAAAATGTCTAGTTTTTTAAGAAATGTTAATAAAATGAAAAAGTATAGAAAGTTAAAAACACCCAGAAATAAAATAACATCCTTTTTTAATCAACAAAAAAATTAATTTTCGAATTTCTTACAGTTTTTATTGGAGATACTTTGTAAATTTGAAGCAAAATAATCATGAACATTATTCAAAAAATACTTCCAGGAAGTTCGAAAATTAATTTTTTGTACAAAAAATGGGTATTTTTTTAATTGCTAGGGGAAGTTTTCAACTTTTCTATACTTTTTCAATTTATTAACTTTTCTTGGGGTTGGGGGTGGTTTAACCCCCGTGGGATCCAAGATCCCCTTTCCGAAAAATTTCAGAAAAATTCACAGTTGTTTTTTCACCAAGTGGAAGCTTTTTTTTCAATTTAGTGATACGAAAAATCTCGTTTACTTCGTCGTTATTTTAACATACTACAAGTGTATTCTCAGTAAACTGGTAAGAAATGCACCACCAGTGGTAGAAATTACTGATAGATCGATGAAGGAAAGAAAAACATCTGAAATGAGTAGACAAATACAGTCCTTTCCAGGAGCTTATTAATATTTGCACTTGCAACTAACCCTTTTCACACTTTTCTCTCCCGAATAAAACAAATACGAATTTCACGTCGATCCTAATACGAGATATTTATCCAGTGTCAGATTTGATATTGAAAATATCTCACTGTGATTGACGATTTAATATTAATTTGCTCATTTCATATCGATTTCCCAATAGCGTTTTCCCACACGTAACCAGCGCTTCGAAATAACAAAACTCTTACTTTTTATTGCAAAAAAATGTCTAATGAAAACAGCGACGTGAATAAACAGTTTCAATAAAAGAAATTTTTTAAGATTAATAAAGAGAATTACGATGAATTCCAGAATAGAGACTCTGAGTTAAAGTAATTAAACACTTTAACTTAACATCAAAGCAAGAATTGCTATCCTTCATATTATAAAATATTTTTCTACCGGGTGATCAAAAAGTATCTGTCAAAATATAATGTTTAGGTTGTTATGACTGTCACCTCGCATTTGCAGTGATGAAAGTTCAATCACTGCATGATCTTAATACCGAGTCTATGTGTTGAAGTCAGATAGATTTGTCCCTTAATCATACGTTACTAAACATCGTAATTTAGTGTAGGTATGGATAAAATACTGTTTTTTATTTCGATACTTATTAACTTTTTAAATTGTAGTCAAATATGCTTTGCTTATCAGCAAAAGTTTCGAAACAACGTCCCTACTCAGGCTTTTAACGATCGCTAGACACCCTGTAAAACAAAAAGTAGCAGTAGTTGTATAAACTGCGTCAAAATGCAAAATACGAAATACAAAAAAAAGTAAAGCCCCATCGATTGTTTAAACATAGCACTACTCGGAAACCGCCAAGCATCGAAATCATGAAACGCTGAAACCGTGAAACTCTGGAACCCAATATGTCCATCTTCGGTGCGAGAGGGAGGCGAGGAGGCCGACGCGCAAACAGATCAATGCTCCACGTTCCAATATAAACAGTATTATTGAAACAAAGCGGGCGGGATGGAGGTGTGGGTGGAGGTGGCGGCAGCGGTGGTGTGGTGTTGGTGGAGGTGGCGGAAGAGGAGCAAGAGGGTGAGGGTTGATGTTTCTACCGCTCGGGGTGAGTTGCGGGGAATGAACGAGGGGAGAAGAGTTATGTTGCCGCGATATTGTGCTACGCGGCGCGAGCGAACCTCGAGGGGGTGGCTTCGACCCCATTCACTCCCTTTGCCTCTGCTCGTTCACCACTAACCCCCTCGCACAAAATGCCCTCCCATCGCCTGTCGATTCTGTATTATGCGTCAGGATCCACAGCGGTCGAGCCACATTGCCTTATAGGTACAGACATGCTACATCCGCTCCATGAGTTACAACCCTGTACTTTCTGCCATCCTCTTCCGCCCATACCCACAAACGAAATTCGTCACCAAGCCTTTGTTCAGAACTAACAAACTCGCAGAAAGCTTATTTGTTGCTCCCAGAAGCGCGAGGTTAATATCCTGCCTCGATCCCTCTCCGAAAGTCAACCCCGAAGCTTTCTTCAAAAGAGGGGAAGCAGTTTATTAAAATACATTTTTTTTCTTGTGCAAAACTTTGATTGCAAGCTAACGGTTATGAGTCGAAATTTTAGCCCTATTTAAGCCCTGCATAGTTCCAAATACACGGAAAAAATTAGTCATCGAAATTTTCCTTGACTGTCATTGACTTTAGGATGTGCCAAAAGTTTCCAAATGTTTTATAAACTTTTTCTAAAATCTGAAGTAATCTTCGTGAAGAATTATAAAACAGTTTTAGAAACTTGACT
>JAUESH010000046.1:1256920-1273238 GCA_032275165.1 Synergus magnus
GGCTCTATTATCCAACTCTTGACTTAGATGACGTTGATTATGCTATCCAAGTGTTAGTTACGTCATCTAGGAATTGGATCTGTCATCCAAGAGTTGTTTGTACCAGCCAATAAAATTGGATAGCGCCTCAGAGTCCAACTGTTGGATGTCATTACGAACTATTTCTTTCAGTGTAAATAATACAAAAAAGAAGCATTTTTACGTGTAATTTTATTTCGAAATCGTAAAAATATATACATTTCAGAAGTTGGCAGAGTGTTAAGAACTTCTTATCTTATAATATATCCTGAGGGGTTTATTCGTTGAGTAAAACCATTGTTGTATAATACTGTATCTATGCCATTATTCCGATTATGTATTACTCGGGGAGTTTCTCCGTTGATGGATTTATACCTAGCGCCATTTGGCAATCTTATTATAACATCTTCTGTTGAAGGATTAGGATTACTTCTACTGAATGGATGCCCTACGCTCTGCGTAGTTAACTCTGTAAGTAAATATGAGATAATTAAAATTTTTAGGATACTAAAAAATATCTAATAATTTCGAGGGATTATAAAGAAATTTCAACTGATGTAATACCTGCAGGTGGAGGATATTTCTCGGAACGATATCTTCTATACGTAGCACCATTTGGCAATATCAAAGTATCGTGACGTGGAGAATGACGAGGAGAATGATCCGGAGAATGGTATGGAGAATGACGTGGAGAATAAGGTGGTGATGGAAGAGATGAAGAATCAAGTGGTAACCCTTTAGAAAGACTCTGAAAACTTAATTCTGAAAGGAAAAATTGAATCAAGTTTTTATTTACTGTAAAGAAGCTTTTAGTAATTTACACAATTTTGAATAATTAATCAATATTCTCCAAATAAATATATTAGATACTGCCAGCACAATTATATAAAAACTTTAAAGGTTAGTCAAAATTAAACAATTTTTAATTTAAGAAGAAAAACTAAACGGATTTTTATTCAAAAATCAGTAGCTTAGGTCAAAACTCTGCTTTGTCAGCTACACGGAGAAACCTAAAGTATTAATTTTTCGAAAACTGCCTTGCAGTTTAGGGACAAACGTATCATATTGAGAATTTTTACTATTGAAAATATAATGTAAATTACGAAAAGTCTATACGTTTAGAATTAATCAAAAATAAATATAAAATGCAACAATTTAAAACTTACCTATAGAATTAGTGAAAACCATGAATATAAGAAGTGTTTTAAAAGCGACCTTCATTGTTTCTAGATAGAAGCAAAATGAGGTTACTGATCAAATTTAGTAATTTCTCCGCTCTATATATATACATATGTATTATTAATCTAATCTTCACTCCATACGTGTACTACTTTTTAAATCCGTATCAACACAATAAATCAAACACTAAAATAATCTCGACATAATGGTATTTTTTTACAATGTATACTCTTTTTATTGTTAACTTCGAGACGTTGAGCAAACATTTAATATCTAAGATGGCTGTCCCATAGTTAATCTTCTAAGATGTTAAACGGTAAAATCCATTTTTCTCGATGTTAGGACAAAACATCAATCTTTCTTAATCAAGATATAGCTTTTTAGATTCAATCATAACTTTCCCGAGTAGAAATCGCAATATCAGGGCCTCGATTGGTGATGAAACGCCGCGCCCGAGCGGGGCCCGATCGGAAATCAGGCTGCCAGATCTGGACCCGCTCGGGCCGTGTGTTTCATCCCCGATCTGGGGCTCTCCGGTCTGGGCCCGGTCTAGGCCATGGCAAAATTTCTACTCGGGTTAAAATACCGATACTGAAATCGTGTGAAATACATAACTACAATGTTAAAAATGTTTGTGATTTTACAATACATTACAATACAAAATTTAATGTGAAATTACATTACACGTATTGTAAAATACGATTGCAATCAATTTATTGTAATGTTACAATGCATCTATTGTGATATTACAATAGATTCTTCTTTGAATAAATTTTAAACATTGTAAGCATTATGAGCGAAGTAACCTAAATAAAAAAATCACAATACACAATTTTCGTAATATACCGATATTAAAATTCTTATAATTTGAGATATTAAAACTTAAAATCTGAAATATTAAACTTTAATATCTCAGATATTAAATACTCGGCTTCCTGCGCGCGCAGTGTGCATTTGGAAATGCGTTTACGATTGCTTCAGAAACGGCTTTGTCCGGTCGGTTCGATCATTGATCGCATTATATTGATTATTATACCGTGGATGCCGTGTTCTGTGTTAATCAATTATAATATCATGATTTTCGCATAGTCCTGGGAAGAACTTGTTAGATGATTACTATCTTTTTATTTCATTTATTATAGGAGTATGGATTTCGAGGCGGTAAGCAGTTTGCGAAAACCTAGAAGACTACCTGACAGCTTTCTGTGTACGAGTTTTTAATACAGAGTATAAAACTAATTTCATAATAATAATTAATCTTGGCGACGAACTTCTTCTAATTTTAATATCTCAGATATTTAAAATTATTATCTCAGATATTAAAAGTTTAATATCTGAGGATATTACATCTAAATATCTAGATAGTTGTCCCATAGTTAAATAGCAGATCTATTACGATTTAATATCCAGATATTAACACTTAATATCTATTTCTCTCCGTATAAGTGAACGCTCCCATATGAATATTTACGATACGATTTGGATTAATCCAAATGTTTAATATTAATGTTTGTATTCATATAATTTCAATGAATCTACATAACCATAACTTTCTTATTATTCAATGAAATGTATTAAACTTACAGGACGATCGATTCGTCTCGAGGAATCGTCACAAGGAATCTTTTTTCTTCTTACAGAAGCTTTGAATTTTGATTATTTGAGAACTTATAGTCGAAAAATCAATTTTAATAAAATTATAAAAGTACATAAAACTTGTAAAATTAAATTTTTTGTTAAACCCTTGTAAGAAATTCAACTTGGTATATAGTGGAATATATATGCCAAATTTCATGAATTTATATGTACGCGTTCTCCAGATATTGCAGGATCGTTAAGGTGATTTCGAAGCGCTTTAAAAGCGTGACATACACATCCGAAAATTTTTCAGGACATTATAATAGATATATTCCCCTTGAAATATATTGAAAAAAAAAAAACCTTTTTTTGGAAACTGCATTTTGTCACCATTACAAAGTTTCCTCTACGAGGAAGCAATTTAGATAAAAATTCTTATTATATTTGTTAGGAAAGAGAGCATATAATTTCATAAATGATAAAACCTTCAAATTATATAAGCAAATACGCGTGCGACACGCGTGTTCGTTTTCAGTAATAAATGTCCTTGAGAACACTTGCAACATTATAATTACTGTACAAATAATTCTGGGGATTATAATTATTTGTGCAATCGCCAAGTCAGTATCGAGGTAATAAAGCCACTTGTACAATTTTCATGGCCGTTCGAGTTCGCCCTTGATGTTTTGAAATCAAATAAACTAAAAATAAATAATCGTATCTATTTAACGATTAAACAATTAAAGAAATATTTAACAACAAAACAACTTTATTATACCTTAATAAAAATTTCTTCCGCTTAAAGTTTGGACTTATTAAACATTTTTCAGTTTATTTCAATTTGTTTAAATAATTCATTTTTACAAAAGTGCTATTTTTTCTTTTTTTTAATAGGATTCTCAGTCATTTTTAAGAATAATACATTTGGATTAAATGTTTTCCACTTGTTTAAACAAATAATTATTAACTATTTGTAACTTTTTTTAGAAAAGGTCTAGGAAAGTCAAGTTTTTTCCAAATTTCGTAAACTATGCCGCTTGTTATTTAATTGCTTAAACAATTAGGGAATCAGGCTTAAGCAATTGTAATTTGTTTAAACAATTTGTTGTAAAATAAATGTTAGAAATTGTAATTTTTCTGCAATTGGTGGGACTATTAGTTAATAAAAAGATCACTAAATGCTGTTTACAAAATTTTTAAATTGTTTCAACAATTTATGATTAATTATTTCCAATTTTTCACAGAAACAATTAAGGATCTTTATAGCAACATATAGTTGTCCTATTAATCGCAGAAAAATTACAATATCTAACCACCCATTGTATTGTATATTTTATAATAATGTATATTAAAATTCAAAACATTTCTAAAAGTATAATTATGTGAATTAAGAATGTAAATTAGAAATGTATAGTAGAAATTTAAGCGTGAATGACAAGCGATTCGATTGATCGAATCATCCCCTTTGGTAAAAGAGATCAGATCCCTTTTGTCTGTCGGGTGTCTTTTCATAATACACGCTTAATGATCTATTGCGAAAACTCAGTCGGGGATGTAGTCTAATTCCCGACACGCTTCCTGTCACGTGGACCGACCATTTGACACTGCATTTTATCTTCCAGAGAATAGGATTACACTCTACGTACATTGCTAATTTTTCTCATGCTGGCTCTTTACCCCCCATTACATACATATCTCTCGGTGATCCAGTACTGTTTGAGGATGAGCTATGACATTTAACACCCCAGTTACAACGTGTGATCCCAAACAATTCCCTAATCTTCCTATAAAAATATAGCAATGGGCGGCTACCAAATTCCAGCATGAATTATGATTGTCTTATATGGGAATCTAGTGTGTGAGAACTTTTATACGAATCGTATTGCTATCCACAGTTATTTGAATGCTTTCTGAACTTTCAAACTTTGTGTTACCCCGGACTTGAAAACTTTTCTATAAGAACCATTAAAGGCCTTCTTTCTCTTCTATTATCACAGCAGAAACGATACTTCGAGTTACAGATAAATATATATGTAAAATGTTTCCGGGAAGTAAATCTGGCGAATTAATCGTGGAATTCAAGTTTTATTGGTCGAGATTAAAATTGGCTCGAAAGCACTGCTTGGGAGAAATCGTGTTGAACGCATGGCGAAGTGATATAGCATAATCTAGTCCCGTTTTACGAGCAATAACGAGAGTCGGCAATAATTGCAGTACAAGTACGAGCTCGCGCCAAGCACAGTTTAATTCCAGGCGATATTATAATTAAGTGGTTCTAACGTAATGGTTGGCGTCACGTCAAGTGGTAACGCGGGCAGGTGCTCATCCCAGTGCTTCGTTCAAACAATCAACGACCCGATGGTGGGCGTCACGCAAACTCATGTACTTTGTAGGATAGGCACCTTTACATGCAAAACTTCTTTTTGCTACAAAAACAAAAGATAAAAGGAAAAACAACCTGAGTACATACAAAACTGCTCAAATTTCCCAAAATTATTTTAAGAATTAGAGGTACCTCTGCTCTCAAGATGGACGAAGATTCAATCAAAATAAGCCATAAGATATTTATTATTATTACTATTATTATTATTTTATAACGACAACAGGAAAAACAAACAATATTTTAGCAGCTATGACACAATTTAATGTCAAAATTGATGCTTCATTGGAGGGTGAGTAAATTACCCTAATGAGAGACCCTATAATTTCATAGTACGAAATAGGGCTTCAAATTAGAAACGAAATATGAAGTAATCAACCGAGTCACGTTTCAGAAAGCATAGACCTTAACCCTTCGTTGTTGGGGATATAGTCTCGCCAAATACAAAAAATATATTAATAAAGGCTCGAATAAAGGTGATCTGTACAATACTAGCAAAAATTTGCCCGCCGTTGTGGGGGATTTTAAGAGATTTCAAATTATTTTATGGAATTTCAATGGATTTTAAAAGTATTTTAAGGGATTTCATAGAAATTTTAAAGAATTTTAAGGGATTTTTTTTCATTTTAAGGCATTTTAAGGAATTTCAAGAGACTTTAAGGATTTGCAAGAGATTTCGAGAGACTTCATGATATTTCAAGGTATTTTAAAAAAATTCCAAGGGATTTTAAGCGATTTCGAAATATTTTAAACGATCTCAAGAAGGATTTGGAAGTATTTTAAGAGCTTTTATGAGATTTATTGAATCTTGAAACTCTTGAATATCTTGAAATTAACAAGAAAAGTCGAGATAAAGCGAGCAAGATTTTTGACTTTTTCGAAATGTCAAACACAAATTTTAAACAACTAGCTTACTTTCCTTTTGTAAATTTTCTTTTTACGTAACAAGAGGAAAATAAGATTCAAACCAGCAGACACTAGAAAATCGAAAAAGTAAATATGACAAAAATTAATTTTTAAAATATTGAAATACCCATATGATAGTGCTTACAATTTCTGTATGCATTTTTTATAAAATAAATAATTTTTCAAGATTGTCTTGACCCTAGTTGAAATCTTAAAAGTCTTGATGTGACTTTCACTGTCAAGACAAGATCAATATTTTTTCCTGATAGTCGAGAAAAAATATCGATCTCGTTCTTTTCTTGTCAAATTTCGCTGGAATGCATCACTAATTTAAAACTATTTGAAGACATTTAGAATGATTTTAAAGAATTTCAAAAGCTCTTAAGAAATTTAAAAAAAGAATTTATACAAGATTTCAAGACATTTTAAGATAACTTTAACAAATTGGAATGAATTTTAAGAGATTTAATGACATTTCAAAGAATTTAAAAAAATTCCAAGGGATTTTAAGGGGATTAACGGATCTCAAGAGATTTCAAGATATTTCCAGAGATTTTAAAGAATTCCAAATGGATTTCAATATATTTTTAAAAATTTCTAAATAATTTAATTAAAACAATATTTTAAAAAGCTGATAAAAGGCAAAAAAATTCACAAGCACCTTTAAAATATCTTTAAAAAATCCTCAAGACATACAGACAGATTAATATCAATTAGCAAGATATTAAAAATAATAAGCTGTCTTGTGAAATCGACTTCAATTTTGCTAGAGTGAAATAGAGGTAAATAATTCAGAGGGTAAATGACTGTCGATCATTATGGGGAAACTGTTTCAATCAGGGATTCGTTGCATAATCAATCAAGATCGTCGAAGGGGATGATACGTGCCGTCCATCAGGTTAGGCAAATTAGCGTAAACGTCAGGCCAGCTCAACCTTAACACGACTATGAGTCGAGTAGGCAGATCGACAGGCGGACAGACAGACCAACCGACGAACCGCAACCGGAAATTGGCTGCTTGGTTATCAAAGTTTGCGGCTTGCGTGTCTGTCGATGGCGGGGTAGTAAGGTGAATATCCATTAATACGCCAGTGAGAGCTCATTCCCGAAGGATGGGGGTGGTAAGGAAGGTAAATATTAATTTGCTCGCGCAAGCGTTACGATTCGGTTAAAGCCCTACCTCTCTGAAAACAGGTTCAAACGAATTTCATCCCAACGTCAAATTACATTCTCGCAAATTTCAATATCCCATTAGAGTTCCAGTCAATATTGAAAACACACTTGATCTCTTTAAATACAAATAAATAGATATCTGATACAAGTTATTAAAATGGATTTTTAATACCACCACTTGCGAGAGAGAAATACGAGAGAGCTCTCTGGCGGCAGAAAATACAACATCTGCAGTTTTGTTTCGAATGAAATAAGGTAAATGCACCAGTAATCGTCACCTTAAGCAAAATGAAAGATTCCAAATGCTTATAATATCATGTTAAATAAGATTTCGATTTTCGTAAATTATTGAAGTGATCAGAGTATAGTTTAAAAAATATGATTTGGTTTGCTTAATATGACATTTAATTAAATTTAATTTATATTCACGATTAAAATTCAAATAATGCAAATGCGTTAGTTATCGTGAAGGACAAAAAGTGGCTATTTCAATAATTTCAATAATCAATAATCGAACCGTTAATTCGATGACAGGATATTTAAACTTGCTAAAAATCATATTTTTTCATACGAAGGCAACAGGAATGTTTGTTTTATAGAAAATATTTCGCCATCTGACGATAACTAAAACAGTGACGATTACTGGTGCATTTACCTTATTTAAATTTATTACGAGTTGAATATTCTAGGATGAACGTTATGCGCTTTTGTTAACGTTCCATTTGGAGAAAAATATACCTTGTAAATTAGTGAATGAAAACAAAGTTAGGATCGTTTAACTTAAGAGAAGTGAAGGTTGATTTTGATCGGATCATCTTTATTCGATCGTGAATTCGCGGTAAGGCTGTCCTGTTTTTATACTTTACCGCGACGAGATCCTGAGAATCGTTGTCGCCCGCGCTGCGATGGCTCCGCGAGCTGAATAATAAATTACGCTGTTAGTTGAAACAATTAATTAATAATTCATGATAGGCTAGGAGAATTTGCCAGATGGATGGAGCGAGAGAGGCAGGGAGAGGGAAAGAAGCGGGTGGTGGAAGGCTGTAATTTGCGTTACGACCGATGTCAGAGCCACCATGCTGAATATAATTTACTTGAACAAACTAAAATCCCCCTTGTGCTTCTCTGTCACCCGTCCGTCGAGAGCAAAGCATCATCCTTTCCGCAAACCACCACCTCGTGCTTTGGATAACACCCCTTTTCTCCCCAAGCCTCAAACTGCTCATCTCCTTCAACCCCATCCTTTTCCTGACTCGCTTTACTCCTTTACGAATACTTTATAGGACGAACACGCGACCCGATGCGACTTAAGTTTGTTCTGTATTTATGTTTACTTTTCAACCGAGCTTTCGAAAGTGAAAGTATTCCCGCTTTAGGGTTAGTTTTGTTAATTAAATGTTTTTTAGGGAACAGAAAATAATTATTACTTTTCCTCGAGCTTACAGTGGTTGAAATACTTTAGAAAAGCATTATCCAACTTTTCTACGAGGGTGACTCCGAAAGTTTTGTCAATGGGAATGTTTTAAGTATGTTACGTGGATTACGCATATGTATTTAAAAAATTTGATGTTCCTATGGACGACAGCAAAAATCAGAACGAAAAAATATTAATTTGTTTGCTTCAAGCATCGTTTAAAATTTATCAAGTATATAATGAAAGGAAATAAATGCATTTCTTTTGATAAATTTTAAACGATGCCTGAAACAAACAAATTAATATTTTTTCGTTCTGATTTTTGCTGTCGTCCATAGAAATATCAAATTTTTTAAATACATATGCGTAATCCACCTGGTATACGGCATACGTAAAATATTCCTAATGACAAAACTTTCGGAGTGACCTACGTACAATGATTACTATAATTTAATAATCATATGTACGTATTAAAAAAGAATTGATATTTAATTACTACGAAATAATAGTTCTTGAAATATAAACTGGGAAAATACAGAACTTACTTTTTACATGGGACTTTAATACGAACGAGGACTTTACGAAGTAGAATAACTTTTTATGCGGTCAGACGCAGTGAAAGAAAATACAGTTGGTTTTTCTTCTCTCAGAACGTTGAGGCACATGAAATTTATTCTACTAGGTGAAATTCTCGCTTCTATTACCGTCAAGGGGTTCAAAGAAAACTTGAATATCGAAACCAGAAAATGGAAAATGTTAAGGTACGATAAGTAGAGAGAGTAAAAAAAATAATCATTCTCCGTCTTTGAGTACTGTTCGATATCTATAAGGTCGTGACTACGCTTACTGAAATTTCCGTACAAATAGTTGGACTTTTTTGGTACAAATCATGTTAGCAATGGCTCCAAATTTCTTATATAGTACCAAATGACAAAGAATATAGAAAGGTTAGCGTTTCTTCTAAAAAAAGTCATGTTCATAAATGGTTTTATTATTATAACGAATAAGGGTCCCTGCTACTAAAATCGCATTGTCTTTTGAATCTTCTCAAAAAACAAAAGGAGACGATTCCCTCCTTAGGCCGCACATTTATAAGACTGTAATAAATTTCAAAAGTTCTAATAACAAGAGACGCGTTCCATTTCCGGGGACATCGTTTCAGGTAATAAACCTGGAGAATCGGCGATGTTACAAAAGAGATTTTTTCCCAGCAAAAAGCTCGATCGACCGGCGCGACTTCCATTTCATAGCGAAATAGAGAGAAAGAATGAGCAAAAGGAGTGGCTGGCAGAAGGGAGATGGTGTAATCAGTAGCTCCGGTGGATAGCAGAGGCACGAGGGGGGACGTCCCGGCGTTCATAAATCTTGGTAGATTACTAAATCCCAGGTTTGATGTAACTAGCTTGTCTACGTGTACACATAAACGCCGGTATATGTCTGCGTTGTTGCCGTTCAGCGCAAATGTGCTCGTATCGCGTTAGCTCATCGGGAGCCGGGCGCGCTGATAACATTATCATAAAACGGCAATATCGCCGGGATATTGTGCCACCATAGTGGTAGTCGGTATATATATTGCCAAGCTACCGAGAGTCGGATATAAGGAGTGATCTAATGTCTAGATCTAGGGAGACGTACCTTTCATATGCAAATGATCGCCCCAGACATTGACCCAAAGATTCAAAATCCACATCGAGCCATTGGCCACTTCGCGATTCGAACTTGACGCAAACAATCTTTTTCAGATTTTGCAACTTTCCCGTACATCGCAACATCCCAAAAACCCTCAGGCCCTGTAGCCACTTCTCATAAAAGATGCGTCTCGCACGAAAGTCCGTTTAGCATTGAAAGTCCATTTAAGGTCCATCAAACGCAACGCCGGAAACCGTCTTTCTTGTATCTTCAGGCAATCGATATTCTCACTCGGACCTTATCTCCTCCCTTTTTAATCCCATCCTTACAAAGACTGCTAACAGCATTAATCTCCATACTAATCAATCATCTCACAAAATCTCATCATTCGTACAAAATCTCTAATAAAATCTCGGAGACAGACATAATCACGTCAAGGGTGATTTTTCTTCTAATATGAAGAAAATAATAATAAATAATCCCCCTCGTGTCATAACACTCCATTTCAAACTAGATGCCACTTGGCAAAGGAATTTTCGAGAAAATGATTATCCGCAGCTTTCCTCCGGCCCGGAAATATAATCCCTTAATGCTATGCCTTCTCGTGATGATACTGAAATGGTAGCAACGCGAACCAGTTTTGTGAGGCAGTGAACTGAGAAAGGGGCTGTCGTTGAGTATGAGGATATCCGGTTACGAACGGTAGGGTTGTCTCACCCTAGCCTCGCAGTGATGTCTAATATAGTAGAAGGCCTAGATGATGAGACTTCGCTCCGCCTCAGTTCAGTTCAGCTCAGGTATTAGATTATGAATATTCATGACGGCGTGTCTGCGCGGTGCTTCATTACACCCTCCCCGATCTTCTCGTGTACCTCCTCCGAACCCCTTGCTCCTCTTCGCTGCGTTCATCTCCTCATCCGGCACCACCAGCGTCAATCAATATGCAACACCACACCGAGCTTTGCTTATCTTCGCGAGCTAAGGATCGCACCCATTCCAAAGGCATTCTTGACACGAAGATTTCTCCAAATTCAAAACTTTCGCATTGTCTCCCTTATCAAAATTATTTCCGCTGACCGATTCCGCTGACCGACTCCACAAACATAACGAATCCAAATTCATAACGAACAACAAAAAATAATTATTCATAAAGTAATCAGAAATAGTTAACCCCAGAGCTAAAGATCATCAATGAAAGACAAATGATGGCAACACATGATCAAAAACGAGAGCTACCCCATTAGCGGTGGGTCATAAGAACAGACGTGTCATATTAGTCATGTGAATGGTGATGGGCCAGATTTGAGTGTGGGGAGTGCACGACCCCGTCGATGGAATTAATAAAGCGCAGGACACCAATCTGCTCGAGACACAATACCCATAGAGCAATAGAAGAGTGCGGGAGAAAATGGGCAACGATCGAGGAACCCCGCGGAGTCACTCGGTGGATTCTGCATGATTTGATTAGCCTCAGATTGACCCCATGCGCCACCCTGTTACTGCGCACGCCATGCAGAGTCTAATCACTCACAGTGGCTCCTTTTTATGCCCCGACCACCCTTCCTTCTCTTTAGTCTCCTCCACAGCACCCCAAGGCCTCCGCACCATTAGTCTTGCGCCAGGCACTTTATGTCGGGAAATTTGCAATCTTTCCATTTAATAAATTGACGGTACCCTAGCCGGGGGTATAACATTTGAATACATTAGACCTACACGCAGCCGGTCCAACCTGTCTATCCTAACGCGTTATCATGACAGAGATGATCTTACAAGGATAGTAAAGAATTTTTGAGCGGAATTTCCGAGTTACAAAAAGCATAAATCTTACCAATTCAAAGAAGTTCTTATCTGAACCATAAAGATAACGTCAACGAAACGTTGTCTGCGGTTAAATAAAAGAATGAGTAGAAGAGATATAAGTAGCTTAGTATTTTTTCACGAAAACTGAAGTGCTAAAAGTGCGTAGAATAGATAGGCAGTCTGATTTATCTACAGAGTAGTTAAAACTGACGCCCCTCGCGTTTCGGTATTATAATGGTAATACCCGTGCAGTTCATATTATTGCTGACGCTTGGAGGGTGAATACGAGCAGACATACGGACGAATGAATGGGAGAGTCAGGGGTTAATTTGAGACAACGCGAATAAATGTAGTTAATATTGGATATGAAGGGGAGCTGTGAGTCGGGGAGCCACCCCCGCAACCTTGTCACCAGTCTCCCCTTGCAATCGAGACTCATTGCATCCTATAGTCCACATCTGTCCCTACACGCATATCATCCAACCTGCTGAGTCCGAAATTTCAAAATCTGACCACACCTTCAACTGGGATTCAATTTAATTTTGAATTTCGGTCACAAAAAAAAGAATGGACATTGTTTGGAAACTGGAGGACTCGAGAAAAGTCAAAAGACTGTCTTCATTACTGACGCAAGCGGGTGACTCTCTCCCAGTTGAATGTTGCTGCTGCGTATAATTCGATTAGACGTTAGTCTGAGAAGGCAGGAAAAGAGGCGGATACGAAGACCAGACTAGAAGGAAGAAACACCATGAACCTTCATTATGTTACCTTACCCATTCGGTCTCCTGGCATTAGCGTTGGTGGTAACTGACCTAACGGTTTCCTCCGCTAAATTAAAGGAGTTAAATGGACGTAAGATGACCAGAGGGGAGCAACCCTGCCATCCCTGATTATATCAAAAGTTGTGGTTCGTTTCCGTCGACCGCGATAAACTTTCTCGGAATCGAGATACGTCCTTAATGCGTATGGCTCCTGAAGGCCCAGATTTAATTTCTTGTAAGGGCACATCAAAGATACATGTTTCCATTACCGAAATTAAAACAGTCACTCAAACTAAGGCAACATGACTTGAAAAGCTAATAAAGTATTATAATAACATAAAATGATCATAAAACAACAGATGATATTACATTTTTTACGAGCACGTTTCACAAAGGCCGTCTAGACAAGGGAAAGGACGGAGAAAAATGGACTCAGAGCTTAGAGAGAGAGAGAGAGGTGAGACTAGAGAAGTCTCCTATAATAAATCGTAAAAAGAGGAAAGATGTGTATACGCAAGAAGAATATAAACGTTGAAGGAATCATCCATTTTCCGTGCAAGATGGCTGTCTCTCACACAACGTGAGCCCGTCGCCATGTCGCAAGATTGTTGACATAAAGACTGCCTGTTGTTAATGAAGAAACATTACGTTCGTGATATTGCGCCTCTCTGTATACCAAGCACCCCCAGTATATGAACTTTGATGCTAAAGACAAAGTACCTAGCTCAAGCCAACACAGCATGAGCTGGGATTTCTTTAATGAGATGATCAAGCTATCGTATCCTCAATATAAATCCTCTATATCTATAGACCTTCACCAATTAACGACAGATAATATAAAACGGTGACATAAATTATCATTTATATACTTAAATCGCAAGCTATGCGAAAAAGAATCCAGCCTAATCAAGAAAGGTTTCTTTTAGAAGCTCCAGAAGTGAGAATCTCGGGTCGATATATCTAATATTGAAATCGGACCGGTGATGATTTGCTAGTACGCCCGTTGATGCGTTAGTATGCTAGAATGTGTATGCTTGGCGCAAGCGCAACCCCTTTTTCCATCCACCCCCATGTATTGACGCGGTGGTCACTGGCAGAACTGGGAACCCTCACTGACCAGGCACAGGGCACCCCTCGATTCCTTCAGTGGAAACGGCGTCCATGGAGAAGGCTGTATGTCTTACGGAATGCCTATGATGCCTTCCTTCAACCCCACCACAGGTTCTCCGGTCTCCTATCGCCTCTCCGTTCTCTTCCTTCCCTTAGATTCTCATGGTCCACTTCCACCCTCATCACCTCACCATCTCTCCTCTCTAACGGCCACACGCTCGTGACAAGTGCGAGGCGGCCATCCAATAACCCGCACCGGCCACTGGCCTCCCACCCTTAACCTCCAACTCACCCCAGGTTCTTCAGAGCCTCCTCATCCTCCTCAACCTCATCCTCCTCAACCTCATCCTCCTCGCAACCTCACAGACCAAGTTATTGAGGGTTCCAAAGAATTAAGAGATGAAGGGAACACCTTGGTACACGAGCCTTCTCTGTTCCCCTTTTTCGAATAGTTATTGGTTCCTACTATAGGAATATATTCAGAAAGACAACAGAAGATAATTTCACTTCCTACACTGAGGACAGAATACTATTGAATCCAAGAAATATTCGTTTGAGAAATTTTCAACAAATTCTTCAACAAACGAGATGTTCACTGGACTCAATATATTCCAAACTAAATACCATTACTTTACTCTTGCCTTAATATTGATTCTATAACATCGTGTTAATATATGTATATTAATTATCAGAGATGAGTAGAGACATCTAACCAACGGACGTATAACTACTATCGATGGACCATCCTTCTCCACAAACAGTTTCGTTCATCTCTGCCTTCCTATTGTATTAGTAAAAATATTTTGTAACAATTTAATAACTACACAAAACAAGTCACCTCATTCATAGATAGATGTAAAAAGGAATGATTGCTTGGTAAGTGCAAACTCAATTGCGAAAGCTGGCAACCATTTGCACGTCGTAAATTAGATTAGTTCCGAAGTTTACGAACGCGAAGACTCGGGAAAAGCGGTTGTAAGGTTGCATGGAAGAGCATTAAGAAGGGATCGCTGACGAATCGAGAACGTGCGAGCAGACTGTAATGATCTGCAATCGACACAAAATGATGGGAAAATCGTTTCTCAATATCACGTAGTTCGCAAGACAAAAGAGAAGACTAATAAACAATTAGAGAAATTATAAACAACAATAAGAAAAATGACCTAACAATCCATTAGAGTCAACAATCTAGTATTAAAGTCTCACAAAAGTATAATCCAAAAATTCTATCCGAACCAGAAATTTCGAAATTGTGTCTATCCTAATCTCTACAATTAAACGAAATATATGAATTAGAAAAGTCAGACACAGGCAGAGGATGGCGTGTATTTATGTGATCACATACACGCAAGCGAGTCTGGTGGTCGGTACAGTGGCCGTGGCTGTGGCCAGCAGCTGCGGGGGTGGCGATCGGTGGCCCCCTGTAGAGGGTGGCGAGGCGTTGATCAATACGTGAAGATAGAATCCGATGCTACCCATCGAGCCACCCCCTTTATCCCCTAAACTCTCTCTCACACTCTGTCTGTCCTTTTCTATCTCTCTTCTCTACACACCACCTCCACAATGCTACAACCGCTGCCCGGTCCAGCTAAGGGTATCGCGGCTCAATCGACTGATTTGTCACCCACGCGTCATCTTCTTCTCCAACGAGGGCGCCTTTTCATCAGCGAAGCCAATCTCGAAATAAGAAAATTATCCCAACAACTTCACGATTAATCGCGAACGCTGACTCATATAAGGGCTCCTCCTCAAGCATCCCCTAGGAATTTCGAATCTTCGATCATTAAATGAAACCCAGATAATTGCTTCTTCCTCCTCACCGCTATAAATCCTGACATCTTAAATTTATATGCATTCTGGTATTATATCCACTAAAAACCGAGGGGTTGACAACTCGACCAAGGGGGCGTACACCTACTTCTGACTTCAAGATATTTCAGGATATTTCAATGACTTCAGAAGATTTCACTGACTTCAGGATATTTCAAGAAAATTCCAGTGAATTCTGGTGACTTCAACTAAATTCAAGTGAATTCACGTAATTTCACGTGACTTCATGTGAATTCAAATGACTTCAGATATTTCAAATTCAAAAGAATTCAAATGGCTGCAGGAGAATTCAAGTGAATTCACGTGATTTCATGTGATTTCATGCCAATTCAAATGACTTCAGATATTTCAGCCCTGTAAAAAGGAGAGCATTGAAGTGGATTATATGGTATTGAAAAAATTGTACACTTTAATGCCTATAAATCCAAACAAATTCCGTTTTTGTCCGGAATTAAATTTAACAGCATTCAAATGCATTGATTGTATTTGATATATCTGGTCGGAAAAAGCATTAAATGGCATTTGACTTATTTGGTAATT
>JAUESH010000046.1:1273338-1290946 GCA_032275165.1 Synergus magnus
GCAGGAGAATTCAAGTGAATTCACGTGATTTCATGTGATTTCATGCCAATTCAAATGACTTCAGATATTTCAGGTGACTCAAAAGAATTCAAGTGACTCCAGGAGAATTCAAGTGAATTCATATGACTTCATGTCAATTCACTGACTTCAGGAGAATTCAAGTGAATTTACTGACTTCAAGAGACTGAGAATTCAAGTACCTTGAGGTGAATTCAAGTGATTCCAGGAGAATTCAAATGACTTCAGAAGACTTCAAAAGGCTTTAAGAAGAATTCAATGATTTCAAGAGATTTCAAGTGACTTTAGGAAAATTCAGGAGATTTCAAATCAAGTGTACACCTGATTTCGCGAGTTGTCAACCCCTCGCTAAAAACCAAAGTATTTCCTTCTTGAAATTATTTTTCAGGTTTCCTTGCAACAAATTAAAAGGACCACGTTTTATTGCACACGCTATACTATAAATTGACGTAAAGTACCAACTGGCTTTGTCTCTGAAACTAAATATCACGCAACATTACTTTCGGGTACGCTACATATTACGAAATGGGGGCTATCGATAGGCGATAGCCTCGCATAGGGAATTATCATAGAGAAAATCGGTCTGCAAATCCGTGGACAAACCAATTGGAGAGAGAAGGCAAGAGAGGGAGAGACTCGCCGTTTGGAATTAACGCGAATCGGAGTGCCGGAGATACGGCACTCACGTGGAATTTTCCCGACGTGGGCCGCAGAGGAAAGCGGAGAGTGCAATAACGGGGTTCGTCGTGAAAGGAAAGTTAAATCCCTTTACAGTTTATGCGACAAGCGCGGGTACTCGCAAGTTAGCCGGTTTAGGGTCATAAACCTCTCTCTCACTCCCTGGGCATGCAGAGCAAGGCAACATTTATAACTAACGTAACGTAACGCGCAGACCGTTTAGCTAAATAATTAAAAGATACGAGCCAACCACCCCCCACTGAACAACCCTCACCAGCCGCCCAAGCCATCTTCAATTGTCAGCGTAATTCTGCCATCCTTGAAACGTAATGCTTTTAAGAATACACGATCTCCCGAGAAGATTACAAAGCCCTTCTTCACGACCACTTCTACCGCAGACTTACGAAATGATGGGTTACAAATTTCGATCAACAAGAGACACACGAGAAGATTCTTTACAACCCTGATGCTTAACCTTTCATGTAGGATATAATTTAAAAGTAGATAAAAATCCGAGAAAAAATTCTCAACTTTACCAGCACTACACTGAAAAAAAATATTTGTGCAACAAAAATTGTTTTGTTAGCTGAACAAAATTTTTGTTGGTTCAACAAAACGTTTTGTTGGTTTAACAAAACTTAATGCTATACCAACAAAAATTTGGTTGAGCCAACAAAAAAATTTTGTTGCACAAATACCAACAAAATTATTTTGTTGTCCGGACCAAATCTTTTTTTCAGTGTACTAGAAAAATCTCTATCACATTTAATACACAAAATTGTGACGCAAATTAAATGTTTCTTTGATTCAGAGAAACTGTTTTCTGAGTGTGATTTTTGCGTAACTTGTTTCCACTTTTTTGACTCTCTTTAATTGAATCGAAAAAATAAGAATTTGACTTTCTATTTCTTTGATTTTCTTCAATTGGATTGAAAAAATAAGGATGTTGATCAGTGGTTCTTATTCATTCGGAACTCAGTTTTATGTTAATTAGAGGTGACAGTACTGCGGCTGACAACGAAGCTGCCGCCGCTGTTAATATCATCGGGTGACACAGTGGTAACTAGTTGCTAGTACCTGCTACTCGGCCTATCCTAGAGCGCATATATAGATTGTGTATGTACAGAGGGTATGCTATGGCGTACGAGACGCGGTATCGTATCACGGTATCGTACGATATGGTGTGCCTGTGCCACTCCGGAGGGGTGGCGACAGGGGTGGCAATCAATATGGGCCTCAATGCAAACACGGCGCTGCTGTTGTACTAACATCAAATAGGCGGATAGCGACCGGTCGCTCGCTCGTGTGTATTGTCTGCTCTGCTGCTCTCTACAAACCTCCCACTTTCGACATTTTCCACCCTCTATACATTCCCACCACCCTCTCAAGTTCGAGCTCCAAACTGCGTGCAACTCAAAGCCATCAAGAAAGTTAAGAAACGCACTTTCGCAATGACTATTCGTTCCTTTGTCCAAATTTTTCAACCCTCTTCACATTCCCAAGAAATCTGATAAAAGAATAATGTCTCAAAACGAGTTTCACCATTACAGATGAAACTTCCATTAGCTAATTTGCTTGCTACTCATATTTATAATTCAAGAAATAAATATTTACTTTAACTGGCTGATGAACACCACTTCTTACGAGCTAATTATCACCCAAGGATCTCGACTGAAAAAAGAAAGGACTTTCACTCCGGAAAGAATACGAGATAAGCGAACACCCTGAGATTCAAAAGAAGGAAATTGCTCCCCCTTTTCCTTTGAGGGAATTAAAGGATCCACCGACCACGAGTCATTCTGATTTCCTCCCTTGCGAATAATGCATAATTCGGGAGTGACAATGGCGAGAGATAAATTATGCGAGATCACAAAGGAGATGGAAAGAAGACTTGAAGGAGAGGAGTTACAATTTTTTATTATCCGAGGACAGCGGTAGCATAATTAACCCCACGCCGAATCGCTCACCCCACATCTCGCAAAAGCAATCCCCTCGTTACGGAAGACGCGGCCGGTTGCTTGCCCGAACACTGTTCTGCCTCTGTTACCATTCCTTAGTAAGATTTCCCCAAAGTAAACATCCCCGTCGCTCCTCTGGCTCTCCGCTCAACTCACTTCACTCCGCACCAGCACTCAACTCAATTCATCTCGGACTTCTATTCCGGAGTCCAAGCCAACCCTCTTCCCTCTGATTCTCTTTACTTTGCGTGTCGGACCGCATTGACGATCAACGCGTCGTCAGATAGGAGAATTTCCTTTCTAAAACCTCAGAAAATGGGTTTGTGGAATCATTTGATTTATCTTCAAACACTCAAAAACTGTTCTATTAAAAAAGGCACGCATTCTGATTATCCAAGCTAGCATTTAAGATCCATCTTCCACTTTGAAACAAAAGTAAGAATTCTCTTCTCATCAAAATCATCACCTAAAAAAGAACCACGATGTAACCAAGGAACCCTAACAAGAACTGTTATCCGGCTACGAAAGATACGATGCTAATTCTGATTGGAAAGAAGTGGGCACTTCGCTCTTAATTCATAAAAACACTCCGCCTGAAAGGCAAACCTTCCTCGCGCGTAACAGCCCTTCAGCCCCCGGCTCAATCGTTCCGTTAGTCTTCACCCTGGCTAATTCCACGCGATTCAAAGTAAATAAGAAAGGTCTTCGATTTCCGAATCCACCCTTTGAGTCGAACAATATTTTTTTTTCCCCTTTGCCAGGAAGGTAAGATCTCTTGGGAAACAAGTATAGAGAAAATAAGAACAAGTGAATTTTAGACTGAAGGTACGTGTAAGGAAGTAATTCTCATTAAAAATGATTGTTCTCTCACGTTTCAAATTCAACGCACTTCTGAACAATAGGCAGAGTTGATTGTTATTCATCAAGCACGGCTCTCTAGACAAATCAAGAGAAGCATTTGTTTAATAGGAATATGAAGCCACGCCGACTCAAATGAAGACAGCTTTCTTGGCCTGAGGGAGAAGAGAATTGGAGGTGGTGAAAACGCAAGATGTTAATGAGACCGGAGGGTTGGCATTCCTGGCGGCCTCCAAGACTCCCAAAGATTCCTCCTTGGTGACGTCACGATTCTCCTCTTCACTGCTTATTTCAATCTCAACGTATGTACACAACCCTTTATGGTTCGCTCCTTTCTGCGACTCGAATAACTGTATTACAACTTTACCCCTCATCACACGATTACCTATTCCAATTAAACTTTTTGAGTCTAAAACTCAAAATAAAATTTATAAAATAAAATGTGTAAAATAAAATCTACAAAATAAATCCAGCAAAAGAGAAGCTACGTTTTGTTTCGAATTATTTTCGGTTCCTCTGTAAAATGGAAGTGTTGCAGCTTTCCCTTTTTTATGTACAACTTCAAACAAGTGGAAATCTCCCGCAACATCGATATCTGGAATCGCTTGACTTTTTTCATTTTACCCCATAAAATGGCGCGACTATCCAACCCCTCCTGGCATTAAATTATTATTCCTCTGGGGTGGGGCTGGCTACGAGGGCGTACCATCGAGCAGATATGATATCCCGGTGTCGCGGGGCTGGTCCAATGTAGTGCTGGACCAATGAACCAATGAGATCCCTCCATCCTCCCGTTCATAACGCGACATCACAATCATAATACTACCACTATACGCATCGCCCAACCAGAGAAATCGATATCATGTCCCGGACATGCTGCTGCGTTGTAATGGCCATTATTAGGAACAGTCAGAAAATTCACAGCGTCCCCTATAAACCGAAATATTCACCCCAACAGAAATCTTCCCTCCGAGCCAGATCCTAACCAAACTTGCTGAAAAGAAACTCGGGAAGAAACTTCTCGAACTTAACTAACATCCTCAACTCTTTTTTTCCTTTCCTGCATTTTTCAGTCCAAAAATATCTAGCATGAAAACCATAAAAAGTTCGAAAACCGTTACCACAGGGAGGCTATTTGTGCAGGTTGCAAAACTTGAAACGATGAGAAAAGTTTAAACGAGCGAAATTGTAGTACTTTTCGTTAATTATACGAGGGTAGAACGAAACAAAACAACATCGACTGATGGGAAAATAAAACTTGCAGAGAGGTATTTTTCCTTTATATTCTGTCTGGCGGGCATTTTTTGTCGTCTTGTGATTTTCGCATCACAGTGGAGTCAGTCGGACGTGTTTATAATTTTCTGAGAGGTAAAGAAGATTGCGGATGTCAGGTGCAGCAGGTCGCTTAAGACAATCCAGCTTGAATGGGGTGAGTGCGGTGAAAACGGAGGACTTTGGGACAAGGGTTTGTAGAGAGCGAGAGAAAGGGACGAGTTTATTCTCCAAAGAAGGGGAGGGTGAATCTGAAGAAGGATAGGAGACGCTGTCACAACCACGCAAGCCGTTACTTCTGCTTCGCTGGATTCTGTACTCGCTTGCCGGATGATCTTCTGTCCGTTTGTCTGTTTGCAAGCATCTTCTAATGCTTCCGCAACGTAGTTTTTATTTTTCATTCCTCAAGATTCACTTCATTCCCTAAACGCTTCTGTCTCCAAGACATTTCGAATTTTCCAAGGAAACACAACATCTCATTATTTTCATTGAAAAGCAGAATCTCAACTCTTTGACAAAACATTTCTCCCAATTTGACTCGATTCTTCCGGACGATAATTTTAAATGCTTATCACCAAAGTTTCAAGTACTTTAACAGTATATAACCCAAAAACATAAAAGAGTGGAATCAAAACTCGTATTCGGGGTAGAACTACCCCGACGAAAGTAGAATATTATCAAACTTTCAAATTCCCGAAAATTTTGAGAATTTGAAAACTAGAATATTTTATATTTTTGGTTAATTGAAATTTCGTTAATTTTCTACTTTCGTTAATAAATATTTTCGCTATATTTAAATTTCTTCAATAAACATTTTCGGTAATATTATCTTTACTCGGGAATTTGAAATCTCGGAAATTCGCATTTTTCGAGAATTATTTTTTCGGGATTTTATCATATTCAGAATTTTGTTTTATCGGCAAAGAGATGTTGTCTCGTTTTTAGTACCAAATAAAAGGGTTCATTGTGAGGGAGGATATGCTAAAGAAAAAAATTATTTCGAGCCAAGAATCCGAAAAATATTTATGACAAAATAAAGGGAAGAAATTTACGACACTTTTGCCTGTATCGAGCATATCAATTTATATATACACGCCCACAACAGTGGGAAAGTCAAATAAAAGAGACGCACCCTCAGTATAAACCGAGTTATGTTTATGCGCTGTGGCTTTTGTTTTATATTTGAACTTTTTTCCGAGTGATGTATTCGCGAGGAAATGCAGGGGAAGGAGGTTACGGGTGGCAGAGGCAAAGGGAAAAGGAAAGAGAGAAGAGGGACAGGAGGAAAGGGTGGCGTTGGCAGAAACGTTTCTAGGTGGGGTGAGTCGGGAGATCAAGGGTGGGTTCGCGGAAAAAACGGAGGCAGGAATCAAACTGCAATTGCCATTTTTATTTCCGTTCTCTCTCTCTCTCCTCTATTTCGCCCCCTTTCTCCATCAGTAGCCCTCCAGTCCCCCACCCTCCAATCGCGAGCATCGCGGTTTTTTCAAATACATGCCGCTCGATTTTAATCCACATAAAGTAGAGCTCGTATACACACCATCGCACCCTCTCGAAAGCGAAAAAGACGGCCTTGTGCTGTTAAAACGGCCATTAATGCGTGACTTTTTTCTGCGTCTGTATATATACATCCTCTTTTCACAAACACACAGCAACCCATACAAGCACGTGTTTATTCCACGAAATTTATGCCGCAAGCGCCAAACCGGGAAACTTCCTTTCGCGGGCCGAATTCCACGGCTTTTGCATTCGCCAGTTAATCTTCACCCGCGCGAGAAAAACAGCTCCGGCTATTTTTCACGGTATGAGGAATCGTACAAGTTCTATCTATCCTTGGCAAATTTCCCTCTCTGACCCTTCTTTCATTTCACGGTGATAATCAAATTTTTCTAAAGCAATGTTCATCGAATTTCTACCCCGCCCCATTCACCTTAATTACACCAGAAAAAGATCTCTTGTCCAAAGCGGATTCAGCGAAGCGCCTCCACCTCTGCGAATATTTCGATAAATCGGCGTGCGCGTGAAAACCGACGGCAAGGATCGTAGATTGTATACTCAGTTGAACACGCGAAGGTGCGCGTACCTGATCCACACATGAAAACCTTCTGTATGTACACGTATAAGGTACACAACGCACCTTAATGTCGCATAAATCTCCCACTGGAAAATTACACCAATGCGAGATAGAGGAGAATGAGTAGTCGTCGGGGAGGCGGCCGAGGTGGTAGGTTGGTGTAGGAAGGGATGGAAGGAGGCATCGGAAGAGAGTCAGGTTAGGTGGTTCAGCGGGTTGCGGAGCGGTGTAGAAGCCGAAGCTTCGAGATAGGCGGGGGGTGGCAGGGCGAGGGATGAAAGGCGGTTAGGAGGAAGCGAGGGTGGGTAGCGCGTATATTTCCTCCCACCTTTCTTCTACATCGGTGGCCCTCCCGCCCCACAACTCCACCATCCACCATCCACACACACTCAGCATCAGCAGGAACACCAGAAGAGCTGCGGCGGCAGCAACAGCAGCAATGGTAGCGCCAGTGGTAGTAGAAGCAGCAGCACCGCCAGCTTTCCCCACTTCAGAAGAAAAGCACTTTCATAAATCTGCCAGCAGATATATGTGCGCACAATTTCCGAGATCCGGCCATTAAAGAGCCGCTCTCCTCGACTGCGCCCCCTCCCCCTATCCAGGAACCAACCGACGCTCCCTCCCCCTGAACCAACCCCGGCATCCTCAACCCTGCCGTCGGTATACCAGCGCGGATATAACTCGCGGCCGGAGCCTGCGAGTAATTCTCTCCGTAGTTATATCTTGATCTCATCCGAACCTCCCTTATTCTACTTCCCCTGCGAGGCAACCCACCACCTCCGTCAAGTCACCGCTATGAAGAATAAACGACCAAACAACGCCGATTCTCAGCGATCACCGCCACCCCAGCTGCGTTTCTCAACGAAAACTCCAAACGCGTTTAGATAACGTTGAAATGCCTCGACTCGTCCTCTCTCCTTTTCTCTCCTTTCCTCTCCTTTCCTCCTCTTATGCTCATCTCCGTCCCTCGCACTTTTAAGAGGGTTTTACTCGTTATCGCCTTCTCTTTCTCTTCTATTACGTGTCGCTGGGAATTCACCCTTTACCCCGTTTCCACGGGGTCGCTCGACCATCCTGCTATTCGCGGGATAACATCCTGTAAACAGTTTACTTTTAAACCGGCGTTACCTATGTATTTTCAGATAGGGGTGAGTTATGCTCCACCGCTCCCATTCCCCAGTTGAGCCGCCACCGTTTTTAAAGATTTATCAGCTTTAATACCATGCCGCTCGCTCGCTCGCTTCAAGAACCGAGTGCACAGGAAAAGATCGCACTCGCTGAAACTGGATCTAGGATCTCGCCGAATAAATGTGAACAGATAAATACCGGCAGTCGCTACACCGAGCTGTTCAGATGCGAGGTGATCTAGCATTCAAGCGTGCATTGACCCCAAATCCGTACAAACAACAATACCTTGCAAAAACAATCTCCTGCCAAAAGAGATAAAGCGTCGCTCCTTATTCGCAGCTAATTGCACATTAATTTCCATTTAAAAAAATCTTAATCTCAATCAGAAACTTTTAATCTGAAAGAGTGATAAACGATGTTTCCAAGTTGCAACTCATGTTAAGTTTCAGATTCGATTTGAACTGAAATTCCGAGATAGAAATGTAGGGACCTTAGGACCGATAATATAGGGTGGCTGTATCGCAAGCTCCGGGGTGAGGGGGAAGCCGGGAAGTTACGGATGGCCGGCTTAACTACGGCATATTATACGAATTAATTACCCTCCCCGCGACTGAGACGGACATATTATTTATCTCTCCCTACCTTGGAAGGCGTCCCTGGCAACTGGCTACCCTCATGGCCTCATGGACGAACTGGCATCGTTTGTCTATCTCTTCTATTTCTCCGCTTCGGTGACTCGTTTCCATCTTGAAGCGAAGGGATGGAACTCCTGCGACCACAGACTTAAGCTCCAATGCTCAATCACCTCACAACACTTTTGGATGATTCAAATGAAAAAAAAAACCTGTAACAAACAATAAATCAATGATCAGTCAAATAAATTATCACGTCTATTGCTTCCTCATAGAGGAAACTTTGTAGCGGTGACAATATCCAAATCATAAAAATTCTCCTGATAGTTTGCTCATTTGAGTGAAAAAGTACTACCATATCTTTTCAGATTACAAAAAAATTTGTTCCACACGTTGCGGAAATCGATTGTTTGTCAAAATCGAAAATTGCAAAGTTTCCGATTTTCAAAAAATATAAATATTGATTTAAAAAAAAATTCTTTTGCGTAGGAATAGTCACTAATACTAAACACAAAACTGCGATTTTCAACTGATCGAATAAAAAAATATTTGGCCAAAATTCTAGCATCTTCTCCATTAATAAAAAAAAATGCATTAACAAATTTTTTTAATTGAAGTTACACGGTGTGATTGAACCAACTTTAAATGCAGTCTTCGTGTGTGAGATTTCTCTGCCGATCAGTTTTAATTGCTGTCGATCACGAACACGATCACAACGTAATAAATATAAACAAACTCTCTAACAAAAGACTGCGACACTCATCATTGACGTTCAAAACGTCAAAAGTCATGCTGCAAGAATTAAGGAACAGAGGAAAATGGGAAAGTTATATAATTGACTCAAAAAAAAAAAAAAAACAGCTTCTCATATTGTTAAACCAAAGGGTATCATCTCTGAAAGTCTCAAAGAATACTTTCTAATTATCTAGTAACTAGGAAGAAATAGAAGAGAAAAGCACCTAAAACCTGTCTTTTTTCGATCCAGTGTGTGTGGATGTGCTGAAAGCAGAGGAGAAGGGGTGAATGGAGAATGAGTGTCTGTAAGGGGATGCGGAACGATAGCGAAAGGAAGAGGGTGAAATAAGAAAGTGGAGAAAGAGAAGGATGGAGGATCTCGAGTGGCCATCAGCTCGCGGCAACAATCAAATTCGAAGAAAAAAAAAAAAAAAGAGGATGATGAAAGAAAGGCGAAGAAAGTTTGCCATGCTTCATTCTCCTTGCCTCAAGCTTTGAAGAATAAGGGACAAGCAGAAACGAAGTGGGGAATAAAAAAGGGCGAAGCAGAGTGTAAGGGCAGAAAGACTTTCTGTAGAGCTAGTATCTGCAGAGGTTGGAGAAGGCACTGACCATTGGTTGCGCCTAAACAAAGGAACTACCCGGCACACAGATTCCAAAGTCTACACCTACAAAACTAACACTACCCCAGTATCATTCCCCTTATACCACTAACAAGGCACTGGACATAGTCGCTAAGGGATGATGCGGGCATACGAAGTAAGTTTCAAGGTCTGCGGAAGTCCTGTTAGCTATGAGCCCTCGGCTTTAAGTGACCCGATCCTCTTTCCGGACGTTGTACGATTTATCTGACGGAATGATTGTCCAAATGTAAATGCCACTTTGGTCTGTCTGCTAAAAATTATTAGTGTCAAAGAAAACTCTAATCTATTGATTAATAAAATTACAAGTCAAGTTTACCTTTTACAGAATTTTTTTTCTAAAAGTACATATGGTAACGTTTAGTACGTTTCCAGATGATAAATGTTCAAAAAGTTTGCGAATTTTGCAGATAAACTTTCACATAATCCCTAAGTTATAAAATCATAATTGATGATGAAAATGGTACCTAGTAATCAAGTTCTCGAGAAAGGAAGAAAACAATCAAGATACCGCGAAGAACTTATCTCATACATCACCCCTTTCATTTTTTAGCTTTCGCGTTTTCGCGTGTACAAGTCAAGAGAAAGGGAAGAAAGAGAAAGAGAAGAAAGAGAAGTGAGTAGAGGAGAAGGTGAAATACGGCAAGACTGCATCCCCACTCGGTATTTCGGGTGGGTACACCCCTTCTCGCGAAAACCCGGGGGTGGCAGAAAGGCAGTTGTGGCTGAGTTCAAGGGGGTGTACCACCCCTGAAGGGAACCGCCCGTCATATTCCAGGCGCGCCAATCGCGACTCGTCCTTTTATTAGATCCATAAATCCATCATATCCATCTCGTCGCGTCATGAAGCGAGCGACGATTGGTCGAGTCGTCTTGAGTCACCCCTAGCTAATAGCAGGATGGTAGAAACACCAGCGGACCATGGGTAGGCGAGAGAATAGCGAACTTGAGTGGCGCATTGCGGACGTTTCTTCTCTCCTCCTGGATATTAATATTGAATTTTTCAACCTCAAGTTTCGAGAAGAAGAACTTGCTTCGCGAATGAAAAGTGCCGCTGGTAGTGGTCTTCCTCGTGGAGAAATGGAGGAGAGATTAAGGGTGGTGTGCCACCCAGTGGTGACAAGTGCGCGCGCACAAAACCCTCTGGTCCTGCTGCTGATGCTGGTACTATACTAACGGCTCTGTTACAAGCCACTGTCCACTCTTAATTCACACCTTCCAATTTTCGTTTCTCTCCTTTTTCTCCTCCTTTCCTCTTACTCTTCTTCTTCTTCTTCTTCTTCTAGCTTCTTCCTATTTTTACCAACTTCAATAAAGCGCTTTTCGCAACCTTCTTCCAACATATTTTCCTTCTACAGTACAATGCTATCAAACTTTTCAAGAGGACAATTTCCTAAAGAAGACATTGTCTTTTTCCTAGATCACTTGAAATGGTATCCTAGTCTACCGTCGCCATTTAAGTTCAGATATCGCTAAAGGCCTTGCAGCTCAGACAAATAACGAGCTAATATGAACATAAAGGAGGAAAGAAAACGTGAAATTTCTTTGTATTTATCCTCGTCATTGGGATTTACTTTGAGCTCAAGTTCCAGATTCAGCTGATGGCTTAGGAAAAAAATATTTCTAAGTCGAATCGAGGATTCTTCAAATTACAGACCAGATAATGAAGATGATGATTATTGGTCTTCAAGTTTCGAACTACAACAACCAAGAACAATAGACTATAGACAACAATTGTGGCCCATTCTGAAGAAATCTAAAGACCAAAAGAAGCGGCTAGAGGACTCAGAGAAGGGCAGGGAAGGCTCGAGGACCATCGGCTTCTTGACGGACGCAAGGATCAATATCATCCAATACCATACTCCGATAGCTATATACGAACCCATTTCCACCGCCAATAAAACGCCATACCTTCATGTATTGCTATACGATTCTCTACTCTGCCTCCCATTGGCTCTAAAGCACTCTCGATCGAGAGGTTGAATTTTATAGCAAAAATAATACCATAGGCCAGACCTTATTCCCACAAACAAAACTGCTACCAAATCAATAACCTATCAATTCTCAAATCTAGCAGCAAAAGAATCTCGAGCTTCTGCAAAATCCACCTGATGAAAAGTCATCAGCCTCTTTTATGACGAAGATGGCGTCCTAATGGACCTTAGAAACAGTTCGGTGAACCTGTAGGTTTATGAGAAAGTGCAAAGAGGGCAGGTTCATATGAATATGGTAACAGGAGGAAGAGCAGGGATTGGAGGATCTAATCCTCCAATCATAAGGCGTTGAGATATGGGCGCGCTATGATATGATATTATCATATTGTGCGAGGTTTATTATTGGTCGGGGCACCCTACTCTGCTCCTTCGTTGCTTCCTTTCTTCCGTCCTTCCAACCACCCCCAGCCGAGCTCTGTACCTCGACGCATACGCTACCCCACTGGTGAGGTGGGGCTCCCCCGCCGCATCCCTACCAACCACCCCTCATCCTCCTCCATGTCCTCCTCTAACCCCCCCAAATTATGAGGATCAATACGCGAGGAAGCTTGCAAGGGCAGCGCCGACGCTACTCGCTTGTCGACCTTCTTCGAAAGCGGACCTCTCTTCTCGTTGCTCTCTGCTTGTCTCGTGGTTTATTGCTTCAGGATGCTCGTAAAGTAACTTTTCCTCCTCTTCCTTTTTTCTTCTAAACTACCTTTTCACCTTTGACGGATATTCCAGACGATATATTTCGCATCGTAAAGAAACTGGGAAAAAGATCCATCTGCGGGAATGTAGAAAAAAGATTTTAATTCCTGCGTTTCTTTGCCTCCGAGATTTATGAAAAATTGGAAGCTTGGTGGTAAAACTGAAGAATCGTTGGAGCGAAAATTGGAGAAAAAAAGAGTTGGAGAATTGTTGGAGAATTAAAGCTGAGAATTGAGCTCTATTCGTTTGGAGTAGACAAGAGGACAAGTCATAAATGTTCAACATTATATCGTTCAACAATCGATACATCGTCCCGCGACTACAACTTCCTCTCCCCATCCTCTCCCCCTCCAACTGGGAACATACTAAGCCAACCAACCCCCTACCACCCCGGCCAACCACCACAAACTACTCGCTCGTCCAAAGTCTACGTTTCACTTTGTATAACCTGCCCTGACAACCGCGAATTCAAAACCATTTTGTCTTCAATTATGAAGTCTATTTACATCAATTTTGTTTTAGTTGTTATAATATTTAAGAAGAACCAGATATTTAATACCAGCACAGTAATAACATTAAAAAAGTAAATTATATTTTACATATGTTATTTAACTGCCTCAAAAGCTAAAGACAAATATTAAAAGAAAAAGGTAAAGAGGACTGGCTTGCACTTCCTTTCCCTACTTGTCTGATCAAAAGAAACCTATTCTACTGCGAGAGTCTCTCTCCCGTCTCTATCAAATCTAAACGAAGGACTCTTAAAATATCAGAAGATTAGATATCCTCAAAGTTGTTTGGAAATGGGTAGGCCTTTTCTAGGTTTGACAAATTGTCTTTAGAAGAGCCCTACCCGCTAATGCATTAACAATTGATTCAATATGTTTTCACATAATTTAATCAGATTACAATTTTTTTCATTCCAGAAGACAGCACTGTTCTGCTTTGTAAAATGTAGAGAGACAAACCAGGGGAAGAAGGTGTCGCGCGAGAGAAAGGGGCTATCTTGTGTGTGTAGCAGACCAAGGGATGGACCGACGTTTCATAGAAAAAGGAGCGAAGAGAGTGAATTTTTTATCGGTAAAAACTCCATTAGTGAAAGAGAAGCACCGGTGTTTGTTATTGGTCATCCTCGGAAGACGGAGAGGGGTTTTGTCCGGCGCAGAGGTGCCCATTGATCTGAGAGACAGTAGATCCTAGTTTCTCGCTTCTCCGCTTCCACAACCCTCCTCATCCCTAAAACCTATCTTTTTCCCCCTTTCAACCCCAACCCTCAGCTCGCGAGGACATCACCCTCTTGCTTCGTTTCTCGGATATGTACGACTATACAGGGTGGTCATAAATTAAATCAATTTAAAAAAGAAATATTACCCAAGAAGAAGTCTCAAAATACCTCTATAAGAAAATAATGTTTTTTCTTCTGTAGTGATATGTACTCATTTTTGAAACATAAGTATGTGTACAGAGCAAGAAAAAATCTATTCCTAATATTCGTTCAGTAAAAGCAGTAAAATAAAGAAATTGAATCTTGAGGTTGAAACTTGATTGCAACACCCTTAATCATTGATCGAAAATAATTATATAGTTTCCATTGGTGTTCTTTTCGCGCTGGACGAGATATCAAGGAAATCAATTACGCAGCAACACAAGAGTCCTGAACAGCCCCGCACTTCATTCCTATAGTCCACATCACTCCCAAAATCCCCCCTAAGTTTCAACTACCCTTCCTTCCTTCCTCCCTCTGTCAACCCGCTTTCCCTCTCTCGCATATTTATTTTATACTGCCCGCACCTTATACGAGCCATTACCAAGGCCTGTATCGAACAACGATATGCGAGGGCGTCCTCTATCCTAAATCTCCATTTGCTGAAACTCAATATCAGAAGGTTTCTTTCCCGAAAGTAGAAATGTCCATAATTGATTTCAGCATGTTGAACTTGAAAACTCTTCCCGAGAAAGCAGTTTGTGAACTTAAGGGTGCAGAAAATTGAAAATATAAATCTGATTGAGTTCAAAAGCTCATGAACCTCACGAAAAAATACCTGATATCTAGCATGATTAGCAGAAGCAACTAATAATGTTAATAATAATGCTAATGCTCATTTCCGACTCGTCTAAGGCTCGCTTCCGGCTCGCCTCCAACTTGCCTCCAACTTGCCTTCCTTGTCTTGCTATAACAACTCTGGTTGATATAGCAAACTTCACACCCGTCTGGAACTACCTGCTTACCGCACTTGTTGCACAATATACCATTATATGTTTCATACACCTCCCTATTTTTCCTTTATCTCCCTCTTTATACCAACTCTCAATATTTCTTCTATCTATTTAACATTTTGTCAAACGGAGAATAATGTTCAACCACATGGATCTGGAATGACCGAAAAGACCAGTGGCATAACACCCAAGAGAGAACGAGAAGAGACAATGGAGAAATGGCAGTCGAGAGAAATAGAGAGAAAAGGGAGCGAGTGAAAGAGACGAGAAGAGAGAAAAACTTCCGAGAAGGAGAACAATATTATGCTAGAAGTGAGGGAGAGAGACGAAAACATAGAAATGGAAGAGAGAAAAAGATAGGGGGTGGCTCGACGGGTGGTAGAATAGCCTCAACTGGACAGCACCAGGACGACTCGACTACCTACCTACTTTTATATCGCTCGGGAAATAATGGGATTCCCATCATGAAGTGGATTTCCCTCGGGACCGTTGGACATCGGTGCACGCGTCAAGAGATCCTACGAATGTCCAACACCCGGATACGTACTACCTATCGGTCTCACGTCCATCTACTACCCTGGAACGTCCAAGCCCTCGTTCACCTGTCCCAGCGTTACACTCGTTTTCGTCGTATCAAAGTATCAGCTTCCGATTATCCTCTCTTGGACGCGTGCCTCACGCCTATGAACGCTTATCTGACGCCAAAGGGTGCTTTACTATTATCAAAAATAATCCCTGGGATCGATTTCGAGCGCACGTCTACCTAAAACTGTTTAAATTTTCATTAATCATGAGATAAATATTATATTTACATTATGTCACATTTTCGTAATTTATCAGAGAAAAGATTATCTGTGCTCAGTTTGCTAGATATTGAGAACTTACGAGAATTTGAAAGCTTTTCAACATTTTCTCAGCATTAACTTGCTCAAGTTCAATTGAGTTTCAAAAGTAGCTAAAAAGTCTATAAGTTGATGAGCCAACTTAAAAAGCTTGAGCTAGTCCGTAAACTTGTTTAAAAACTTTGACTTTACGAACCTGCTCGAGTTTTTTTCGAGATAGCCTGAACTCAAACTCAGATTTAAATTAATTTGGAAAATCTTGAGCTCAACTTATATCAATTTTGTACATCCCTAATGGCTAACATCAGAATTTGAAAAAAAATAAAAATACCGATGCTATCAATTTAGAAATTCTCCTATTCAAGAATTCACTCAAAATTAAAAAAGAATAATGGAGTATCAACTTAGGGCAGACTGGAGGGATGACGTCATCCATACATATATTAAAATATATTTTGCTGTGGAAAATGTATTTTATTTAATAAGATTTATTCACGAGAAAGATCACGGAATATATATGGTTGTAAAGTTATGCTGTCTATTTCCCCTTAAACTATCAATAAATAATCATTTGATAAGTCTTTCGACCTTCATAAGCCATTTAGGTTATGTCTCAGTCTAACTTTTTATAACGATTTGGAGCCTAACGTAATAATGAACAAATATATCATCTTCCATAAAAATACCAAATTTGCTAATTTCATATTTAAAATAAACACTTACGAAATCACGAAAAACTTCCACAAATTATTGGTCGTTCTGCAAGCGTGCGTTGAAAGAACAAAGTACTCTATTTTGTTAGATATTTAGTCTCTAGCGTCTCTTATTTATTCACAAAAATTTTCGCGAAAAAGAACTGAACTAAACCCGAATTTTAACTTCACTGCACAACGAACACGATTTGCGGGCAATACATTGTCTTTTCACACATGTTTCTTTCAATTCGGACGTTTTTTGATTATTTGTCCAAATAACTCTTATAACAATAAAAAAACACTTGTCGACTTCCGACCTTTCAGGACAATGAATAATTAAAAACAATTGAAGATCGTTCTACAGTGAGACGCAGCCTGCGCGCGCAACACATGTTGGCTTCCCACCGGAGAAATGCTGTCATTGGTCAAAATTTGGCGCGCGATTTAAAATCGAATTAATTTAATTCGATTTTGAATCGCGCGCCAAATTTTTCGAAAAAGATCACGGAATATATATAGTTATAAAATTAAGCGTCTATTTCCCCTAATTTCCCCTTAAACTATCAATAAATAATCATTTGATAAGTCTTTCGACCTTCATAAGACATTTAGGTTATGTCTCAGTCTAACTTTTTATAACGTTTTGGAGCCTAACGTAATAATGAATAAATATATTATCTTCCATAAAAATATCAAATTTGCTAATTTCATATTTAAAATAAACACTTACGAAATCACGAAAAACTTCCACAAATTATTGGTCGTTCTACAAGCGTACGTTGAAAGAACGAAGTACTCTATTTTGTTAGATATTTAGTCTCTAGCGTCTCTAGTTTATTCACAAAAATTTTCGCGAAAAAGAACTGAACTAAACCCGAATTTTAACTTCACTGCACAAGGAACACGATTTGCGGGCAATACATTGTCTTTTCACACTTGTTTCTTTCAATTCGGACGTTTTTTGATTATTTATCCAATTAACTTTTATAACAATAAAAAAAGACTTGTCGACTTCCGACCTTTCAGGACAATGAATAATTAAAAACAATTGAAGAACGTTCTATAGTGAGACGCAGCCTGCGCGCGCAACACATGTTGGCTTCCCACCGGAGCCATTGGTCAAAATTTTGCGCGCAATTCAAAATAGAATTAAATTAATTCGATTTTAAATAGCGCGCC
>JAUESH010000046.1:1291046-1354309 GCA_032275165.1 Synergus magnus
AAAATATTTATTATTGCGGGTGTAAAGTTGCGGAAAATAAATTGCTCTTATGGTAAAGTATCACATGCCCTTAATATTTCCATATTCCATGTGTTCTCACATTTATCTCCTATAAAACAATTATATTTACTAGAAAGTAGTACTTCTTACGTATTTTTATCAAAAAACAGATTTAAATAATCGTGGATAGTGATTTTACTTCTACAAGAATCCAACCTAAAAAGAGTGCAATTAAAAGTTAGGTTAGATTTGGTCACATCTCGTAATTTTATAGGATGTGCACTTAATACAAATTAAATTTTTACGACGCACGGAGAGAATTTTTAAACATGTCAACACTTTGGAAATTCTGTTCCCAGCTACAAGTAACTAGGAACATCCTTCAACCAAGGTATATAAAATTATCTATATAGGTTTTTATACCATTAAAAGTTTGTGGTTCATCACTACATCAGTCTTATCGCTTCTTAAATTAGAAAAAACTAAATTTATGAAGATGAAACTACCTAACAATTAATAACTAAATACTGTAATCTTGTTACAATTCTGAAGCTACATTTTTTGTAATTGTAACGACCGCTTCATGTCAACAATGAATTTCGGTTTCCTAGGTTTGACTTAACAGAAATAGCTGAAAGAGGGATAAAAAGACTTAACTTTCCACCAAGAAAACGTTTTCCAGCATGGTTACCAAAACCTAATCGTGTGGTAAGTATGAATTAACAAATAAATCAATAAAAGATTACATATATTTTATAATGTGCTTTACTTCCAGCTTCACAGAGAGAATATCACTCCAGAAAACAAGCAATTTATTCAAGAAGTGATAGAAGACAAATATGCACTTAGTTCAGTTAATAATTCATCACCACTCAAAATCGCACCCATCGAACCAAACTCAGAATGGACACCAAAATCCCGCCGTACTGGAGTTATTGCCAAAAAAATTGGCGTTTATCCTATGTGGTTGAAAAACGGAAAAAAAATTATTGCTACCCTCCTACAGGTGTTAAATAATTTATAATCTAAATTTATCTTAACTAAACTTCATGAAAACAATACAATAATAATTCTGAATTGTTGTCTCTTGCAGGTTGTTGATAATCATGTGATTAAGTATATTAAACCGGAAGATTATGAACCCGTTATCGGGAAAAAAAAGATCCAAGTTAAGAATCCATTAGGTTCTATAATTGTTGGCGCGGAGTCTGCTGATCCTCAATACGTAAGAGTTCCCTTAAAACTATCAAAAAGATAATTTCGATATGGAAAGACTAATTATCTTTTTTGTGCTTTCAGTTTAGAAAAGAGTATTTTCTCCAATTCAATAACTCGGGGGTGATGCCTAAAAAAGTATTAGGAAGATTTACCGTAACACCAGATGCAGCTTTACAACCAGGAACACCTCTCTACGCTTTGCACTTCAAACCCGGACAGTTTGTTGACGTTAGAGGGAAAACGTAAATGGAAACTTATAAACTATTATTTTATTACCTACTAGTTTAATTAAAAGCTATTTTTTTTTTAATTACAACTATCTCTTGTATTTTAGGATAGACCGAGGATTTCAGGGAGTCATGAAGCGATGGGGCTTCCATGGAATGCCTGCGACTCACGGAGTAACAAAAACTCATAGAAGACCTGGTAACATCGGTTCAGGTGGACGAAAAGCTCGAGTTATGCCCGGAACTAAAATGCCGGGTCACATGGGGAACGCATATCGAATTTTGCGAGGCGTTAGGGTAAAAATTTAATATTTTATTGGATCTTATATGAAAAAACTAAAAGGGAATAGACTTCTGAAAAATATTGGCAATTTTCCAAACAGATTCTAAGGATCAACACCAAATACAATGTTCTTTGGGTTCTGGGAAAAGGAATACCGGGAGAAACGAACTCCTATGTTCAAATTTTTGACACAATACTACCTTTGAGAAAGTTAACAGAAGCACCGAGTTTCCCAACTTATTTTCCATCTGAGGAAGAAGAACTGCCTGAAGAACTTTTGGTCGATGATCTTCAAGATTTTAGCAGTCCAACTATTATGTTCGAAGATACAGAAGTGAAAAAATGAATTGTAAAAAGTCAGTAATAAATGCAAGTTATGTTTACAAACAAAGTCTACTTTTTTGATAATAGTTTTAAAGAAAAATATAAATAAACCTTTGTAAGAAACTGAAGAATAAATAAATTAAAATATATAAATTTAGGTTGTCATGATTAAAACAATAAATTGCGAGCCACTGTCAAACGTAAGCTACATTTTATTGTTGCTGCTCTTTCTTACAGAACGACCGTTATTATTAATTAATTATATTACTAAAGAGTAGTCAATCGATTTATTTAGTAATCAATATTATAAATTTAACATGCCTAAAATATACACGAATTGTTTATAAATGTAACATTCTGAACCAAGACTCGGCCCGAACAAGAGTAGAGAGCAACTTGTGCAAGCACAAAAGATTCTTCGATTTCGTCTGTTACGTTTAAATAAGAAAAAGTGTCACTAAAGGCATTCAATATCGACTACAATTGTGTTTACCGCCCAGTGATGCTGGACAAGCAACTGGTTGCGTTAACGTAGCGTCGACGTAGAGCTCGAGACTCTTCACATCAACGCTTCACGGAATCCATAGACTCCAAGTCGAACAGTGCTGCCTTGAATTTGACTTCAGTAGCGTTTCGCACGCATAATAGTTCAATTCGAGTATGTAAAAGTATACAAAAATTCATGCCTTCCAAATAATTTAATTATACGTCATTCACAGCAGCATCTTGTAAAGACTTGTTTCTCTGGTATACACAACAAAAAGTGATATATGTCGTAAAAGTAATTGGAAGAAAGAACAAAAGAACATAGTCAATCCGATTTTTATGATTAGTCGCTCCTTCCACCGTTTCGTCGTCATCTCTGGCTTTTTTTCTCTCTTTCTTTCTCGCTTCACAGTCACGAAGATAGAACGCTCTATACCTCCGAACCCACTTACTTCACACTGGCACGCTTGGCCCTTTGAAATCGAAGTTCTTGGTTCAATTGCTGCGTAGCGACAGTGCCGCGCTTTGATGGGAGCAAATGGGAATCATAGGAAAAGGAAAGGAAGGGTGGGGAAGCAGAATGGCTCCGTATTGGAGTTTGTCAAGGGACGGCACAATCGGAAAGGAAACGCGGAGGTCTCAGAATTTGTATCCCTCACTCGGAATCGATGTCGCTGGATCAAATTCAAATGCTGAGTCTCCTACTTGTGGTGCCAAGTTTACGTCGTCAGCCTAAAACAATAGATTTTGTTAACTCAAGAACAGATTTCGGAGTACTTTAATTGAAATTTGTACTATAAAACTAACATTTATTAATTATTAAAAAAACTTACCTCCTCAGAGAAGTATTGTTCGATAATATCATATGCCAATTTGTAAATATCTACGTTTTCGTGGTTCTGCAAAGACTCGATCTTGTCCAGCCCTGAACACTCTTCAATCATGTTGGCCAGCTGTTCTACCTGCGCACCAGCCAGCTTGAGCATATTGTGTATTCCATCGAGCACCACTTGCACGACTTGAGTATCTTTACATGACAGAAGATCGCAGAAGGGTGCAATCACTCCTTCCTGTATAAGCCGCGACACCTGTTCCCTGGTTCCGCTTATCGTTAAATTACTAATAGCCCACGCAGCTTCCTTTTGTGTTTGGAATTCTCCCTAAAAATCGTTCAAGTCTTCAGCATTCGTAAAATTCAAATAGATTAAATGAAATTTAACTAAACGATTATTTAAACTAATTATTAACCTTCGACAAGTTACGAATAATAAGTGGCAGCAATCCGGCATCGATGACTGCTTGAACTTGCGTTTGGTTTCCGGCTGTGACGTTAGACAAGAACCAGACGGCCTCTTTACAAATTTTTTCTTTCGGATGCGTGAGCAAATTTGGGAAGTGGGATAAGGCGTCGCAATTCAAAATAATTTGAGTTTGCTCATCTGTACCAGTTACGATGTTACCAACTGCTCTGAGGGCCGCGGTTTGTACCTTGACTTCCTTGTGCGAAAGAAGCGGGATTAGTCGAGGAACAACGCCACTGTCAATCACCATTTGAATTTGATCGTTACCACCGTCTGTCAAGTAACTCAATGCCCATACCGTGTCAACAAGAATCTACAATTTTAAATAAAATAGTTATAAAAACAGCTGTATGTAGATAGACCTTATTCCCGTAAAATAACGTAAATAATTATAAATTACGAATACGCACGTTGATGTCTGTGTGATGTATCAACATATTGAGTGCAGGTAGAATGTCCTTGATAGTTTGAACGGGTGGTGGTGGGTCCTTATTTCTACATAAATTAACAATGACCCATGTCACATTGCGAAAGAAACTAAGAGGTATATCTGGCTTAATAAACGTTAATAATGGTTGTACAACACCAAGACTGATCACATAATCTCTTGGTCCTGGGCCATCGCCAATAATATTTCCTGAAATCGTAAAAGATTTTTTTGGGTTTAAATTTTTGTTGATACTGGTCATTCACATTGAAACTCATGTTAATAAAGGTTACTCACCTAATGCCCAAACGGCCTGTTCACATACATTCTGTTGGCTTGAAAGCAAAAGCTGTAAAAAGAGAGGGACGGCACCCGCCGCGACAACTGCTTGTGTTTGAGCCGATGTTCCACTTGCAATATTCGTCAGAGCCCAAGCTGCTTCGAACTGCAAAGATGGACTACAACAAACAAATAAACTCTGTTAGTTCAATATTTTTAAATAAACAAAATATTTAATTATAAATATGATTATTTCTAAACTAGACATGCCCTTACTTATTACTTATAGTTGGTTTATTTTCTTACCTGTCGTGCTGCTCCAAACAATGAACTAATATGGGTAGAATACCACTTTCTATTAATGGATCGATTGGTGGATTACGATCGGAGGATAGTAACTTTCGTGCCGCTTGTACGGCTTGTAACTGTTCGACGGGGTCTGCACTTCCAGCCTTCATTACTATTTCTTCCAGATTCATCTTTGAGAGTTGCTTGTCAATCTCTTCTTCGTCTAAACAAAAGATACATACATATTTACATACGTGCACATACATATTTTAGTTCTTGAAAAATAGAATCATGAATAAAGGATCTTTCTTGTGGCAAATCTACCGGCCAGAATTGTGAGTTCACCTGTTTTTCGGTGATCGTTTAAGTTCTCTGAAATTGAATTACATCAAAGGTTACATTTTTTTCTTTTTAATAAGTTAAATGCTATCAAAATTCTGCTTAAAATGAGCCCAGGACGAAGTTACTTTGTCAATTTTTTAAGAAGATACTGCAAAAAACGTCAAATCTCAATATTTTATAAAAATATCAATAACTTTCGAAATAATGAACATTTTTGTAATTTGTTGGGTTCATTTTAAATGTAAATTTCTATAGAATCTAGTAGACTTATTGAAATGATTGTAAAATTATTTATCTGCATTGAACAAGGGCTTAAATTTGGATTTAAAATACGTGAAAAGTTCAATATCACCTGATAAGTAGGAAAATAATAATAAAAATCACGTGAATGCTAAGTTTATTATTTTTTTTTTTTTTGCAGAAACTTCATATTAACCCTTTAACGGCCAAGCCTAGAACCCGTTGAATAAAAATTATGAAAAAATTCAGGAATAATGTAGATATGATCATTTTCTGATCGATTTTTGCAATAATTTTTTAAAAATATTTTTAAAATATTCTTCTCGGTTTTTATTCAGTATACGATAACTTATAAACACCTTACGAGATGCGGAATAGTTCACTTTGATCTAATCCACGTATTTATTTTGCGGAATTCTAAGCTTGTTACATGAAAATCAAGAAAATCGAAAAAAGTAAATGTTGATCAGCTGCAAAAGTGGCCGTTAAAGGGTTAATAATTTCCTATGTTTTATACAAATATTTTTCTCAACTGGAAAATTATTCAAATATGTCCAACGTTTTTTGGCAATATCTTCTTAAAAAATTGACAGAATAACTTCATCCTGGGCTAATTTAAAGCAGAACTTTGATAACTCTAAACTGCGTTAAATGAAAAAATGTAATCTTTGATGTGATTCAATTTAAGAGAACTTAAGTGATCACTGAAAAACAGATGAACTCATAATTCTGATCGGTAGTGTAAATTTTAAATAAAAGGATAGAAAAGAAGGTCGCAGTGTTGTTTTCAGGGACTTATTTAAAAGATTGAAATAAAAATTCTGATAAAATAATCAGAATCACCTGTGGAATCTGTGATTGGAACATTTCGTCTTTTTTGTAGAGTTTCATCTCGTTTGTTTTTTCTTAATTCTACAGTCACTTCGTTTCTTCTTCTTCGCATTTCCTAAAAATAATATATTTATTTCATAAATATATAAATATTTCATAAAAATATATAATTATTAAAAACAGTTATAATATTTATAATCCTTAATAAGAGTTCAAAACGTTTTATGATGACTACATCTTGCAAATCTGAAGAGATTCATGTTGAAAATATCATCACTTGGGTTACAACAAAAATTAACTGAAAGATTTCTTTTTTTTTTTAATATTTCAGCAATACTTGAACTTTGAACCATGAAAAAATGAATTCCGAAATGAATATTTGATATTTCTGATATGGAATGTCTAATTTTCTAATAAAGTTTTGAATTTCGCTAATTTTCAAATAAAAGTTACGGCCTCAAAAATAATTTCCTTACTCGCATTCCTGTTATATAAAAAAATTATGAAGACAGTGCGGAACTTATAGATAAGAAAATTTTTTATTTTTAAGCATACTATAACGACATAAGTCGTGAAATCGCAAAATTGTATAAGGAATAAAAAATATTTCATTAAATAAATAATCAATTAATCAAAAATGAGACGAGATTTCATGAAAATTAAAGATAATTTTTTTAAATCTAAAAAAAAACCATAAATCTACACTGGGTTCTATTGTATAAATTTAAAAAAGTGTATTTCTTTCCGGATGAAAATTTTCTGATTGGTCAGATGCCAATCTAGTGGCATCTGCTGCTCACACCCTCGCAAGAAAGTTCTGTCCTTCTCTTTTTCATGAAGTCGAGGAAAACATTTAAAATTATCACACTTAGTACATGTTCAGCCATGTTTACTAATCAATTGTCATTTTGTCAATAAATCAAGATACAAAATTCTGTGAAAAATAAAGATCAATATAATTATCTCTGCAAAAAGAAAAACGTGGTCAAAACGACTTTCGGGAAGTCACGAGATAAAAATTCGAGCACATTTTTCTCGACTTTTTAAGACGAGGTGGAAAATTCAGTTGAGACCACTTGTAGATGCCGAAAAATGATCACATTTTGTCGCGATATTCCAGTAATTACTAGAAAGAGAGAAAAAGCGGAAGGGGCAACGTTTGCGAGGTGATTCATAACGAAAAGAAGCATCATCTCGAAACATTCCAAAGAATTTTCGATCTGTTCAAACTGAGTAATGACGCCACTCGATCCACAATGCCGGAATTTCGTATGACTTAAAAGTAATGGAAATGAGGCACATGGTACTTACATCCTGGTCTTTGCCTTTGTTCTTGAATACCATCAAGCGATTCTTGTTTAGCATTTCGGCCGCCATTTTTACAATAACCAATCTTCGCTCTTACGTAGATTGATGAGCCGGTAAAGGGATAATGCTGCCAAATGTCTGGATTCCGTAAGATTTCACCCACTTATTTCAGCAAGTGCATTCCGTTGTGTGATAAGGTCGTATACGTCAATATGCAATATCATGCATAACAAAACTTAGGTTTCCTTTCCTATCAGCGAGAATCGGGCAAGTTTGCACGCACGAAAACTTATTTCACTGGTGGAAAAAAGATCGAAGCACTGGCGAATATAACGTTTCGAAATTTGGAGTTCAAGTTGGTTTCACCCGGAGCACCTTCACCTTCTCTCTTTAATTTGATATATCGCCCGTCAACGCATATGGCATATGGCCGTTTGTGAACTCCAAATTTTCCAGAACACGAGGCGCCACGCGAGGTAAATGAGAAAATGCGTGGTTCAAAATATTGCCGCCAGGTGTCACTCTGACAGGACGTGTGAACTTAGCTTAAGGCGGAAACTTGAAACTTTGAAACGTTTCCAAAGTTTCATTGAAACTTTTCATTTGACTAATGTTTCATGAAACTTTAAGGTCTATTTATACCTCACTTGCATGCAGATTGCAGACAGAAAATGTATCTTCCTCTCACTCCGCTATGTGATGACGCCAATGACGCCATGCATTTATCTCACTCTAGATTTTCCACCATACCGAAAAATCTCCACTGATTAAGAAAAATCTAAACTGAGATGGTATCGTTACGTGTTAGAGTGAGAGGAAGATACATTTTCCGCCTGTGTGCAAGCGAGGTGTAAATGGACCTTTAAGTCTGTTTTTGCTTTTTCCAAAGACCTTTGAGAATCACAGGGTTGGTCATTTATGCATAACTGGAGAATTTTTATTTATAATACATGGTTTACGTATGCATTTACGTATTATACATATAAAACCCCCCCACTCCATATGAATTTGGTCTTTTTGACATATAACACCTATATAGTAAATTACTGTAAAAAAAACCAAAAAAAACCATGTAATTTACCTAAGGTATTTTATAGCTTTTATATTATCTGAAACTGAAACGTGTAAATAATTTAAAATGAACGATTACGTGATCTGTTGTTACTTGAGAATGAATTAAAATCTATTTCTTTATGATCGTGCATACTGACTTGCGAAAATGGTATTTTTTGTTTTCGTAGACGATCAACCTTCTACATAATGTAAAATAAATAAGAAACAGGTTTTTTATCAATAGAATTTCAGTAAGTACCTCAGATTTTATATTTTATAATAAATATTAGTTAAATCGGTAAAAATAAAAATTCATAATAGAAGCAAATAGAAGTATTCGAATTTTAAAATTTTAGTAAAGGGATCAAAGTCCTAATCTCCAAATTCGATTTCTTCATTTTCCTTGATGAATATTATAATTAGATATTTTTTCGCTGTACATTGTTATTCATTCTTTAAATAGAATTATAGGTACACAGTGAAAAAATCTGTAATTTTAATAATTTTTGAGTAAAATGAAAAGATATAATTTTTAGGTTCATTTTGAATTCCTCGTTTTACATAAAAAACATTAAAAATAAATATTTTTTCGCTCTGTAGGCACATTAATATTTTAAAGTAGAATACATCTACAAAGCGAAAAATATTTAATTCTAATAATTGTTGAATAAAATGTGGAATTCAATTTTGAAGATACAATTTTGATCCATAACACCATTAATTAAACGTTTAAAAGTAATAAAACAAATTTATGTTCCTATATATTGAAAATTTGAATACTTCACATTCTGATCTTATTTTTTATATATTGGTATTACAATATAATAATATATTTAGTCTAATGTTCAATTAATTTCTTTCTTATAGGTCAATTTTCTCCATTACATAACTAATAATGCCGTTGAAAGGCATAAAAGTGATAGAAATGGCAGGGCTTGCTCCAGGTCCATTTTGTGGAATGATTCTTGCAGATTTCGGAGCTTCTGTTGTCAGAGTAGATAGAGTAAGTTCAATAGAAAATATAATTTAATATCTTTTATGAATTTTCTCATTCATCATAACTCGTTTTATCACAAAGCTGGCATTATTTTTAGATTGAAGGTGCATTCAGTCACGATTGCTTAGGAAATGGAAAAAGGTCTATTGCTTTAGATTTAAAAACTAAACAAGGAGTTGAAATATTAAAACGATTAGCCTGTAAAAGCGACGTAATAATAGATCCTTTTAGAAGAGGTTTGTAAAATCTGAAAGTGTTCTCTTATTTATAAATTAAAGATGCTCTTTCTTTGAAACTGTATACTATTTATAAAAATATTCTTTTAATTTCCCACAGGAGTGATGGAAAAATTGAAATTGGGACCTAACGATTTAATGTCACTCAATCAAAAATTAATCTACGCTCGGTTAACTGGATACGGACAAGATGGTCCTTTTGCTGATCGAGCTGGCCATGATATTAATTATTTAAGTTTATCCGGTAATACTTCATAATACTTAAACTAGAATTCTATAAAGTGAAACAGATTTTAAAATCTTTCTTGAATTAAACAGGGTTACTTTCTTTATTTGGTCGTCATAAAGAAAACCTCGTGCCACCTGCAAATCTTGCAAGTGATTTTGGTGGAGGAGGATTGATGTGTGCTTTAGGAGTCGTTTTAGCACTTTTTGAACGTTCTCGAACACAAGTGGGACAAGTTATTGATGCTAACATGGTCGAAGGCACAGCATATTTAGGAAGCTGGTTATTCAGATCCCATAAAGTCCCAGGAATCTGGGGTCAACCTCGAGGAAAGAATTTGTAAGAATCTTTAATTTGCCTGTTCATAATCTATTTTTTAATTCGTTCTTTCATTAACAGTTCAATATTGTTTCCTCCAATTTTTCTAACAGATTGGATACCGGGACTCATTTCTACAATACATATGAGACGAAAGATGGTCAGTACATATCAGTTGGAGCCTTAGAACCTCAATTTTATGCCATTTTGTTGAAGAAACTTGGTCTAGACGAAGAAGATTTTCCCCACTACTACAATTTTGACGAAAGTAAAGCAAAGTTATCGAAAATATTTAAAGAAAAAACTCAGAAAGAATGGTGTGAACTATTTGATGGATCCGACGCATGTGTGACACCGGTTTTGACGCTAGATAATGTCAAAAGCCATCCGCACAACAGTGCGAGAGGAACTTTTGCAATTGATAGTGATGAAGTTTTAATACCGAAACCAGCTCCGACATTATCACGGACTCCTGGAATATCATCGGTTACACGAGGTCCTGCTCCTGAACTTGGGGAACATACGATTGAAATTCTTTCCCATTGTGGATTCAGTTCTTCTGAAATTAACAAACTAGTTTCTTCGGGAGTTGCATATTCTCCTAGGAAATCAGCCAAGTTGTAATTTTATCAAGGCATCACTCTTACGAAAACATTATAGGAAAATCAGTATAGGCCTATAATTTTCGCGATTTGATTCAGTGACCCATTTCTCACTGTGTTTGAAATTTAGAGAGTAGGAAAATAATTATAGCGATAAATAATACCTATTAAAATGTTTATTTTTTTCTTAAAATAATTTTCCCAGAATTTTATTTCTATAATTATTTTCCTATAACGAACTCCCTATAATTATTTTTCTACAATGATTTTTCGATTAAAGAAATAAATAATATTAAAATAAGGATGATTTTCCGGTAATAAATTTCCCATACTCGCGAAAAAAATTATAGGAAATTGAGTATAGGAAAATCATATACTGATTTTGCTATATTTTTTCGTAAGTATATGTGTATAAGTGTATGTATATTATTTAAAACAATATACACGTATTTATTGTTAAAATAGATATTACATTTATCTTCTGTTATTTGTTGCATTCTTATATTTTATATTTTATATAAACCAAAATAAACATTTTTTACTCCAAATTGGATACATAATTTATCGCAACCTTTTTAATTAAGGAATTGTTTTTAATTAAAACATCTTTAAAACTAGTTTGAATGGAACTGATATTATTTGTAATAATAAACTTTTAAATTTATGGTGTTTATGACGAGGATGATGGAGAATAGATCAGATGAAGCCTATCGCTATCAGAGGAATCGCTTTCATCGTTTTCCTGCCAACTTTTATCGGCTTTTGCCGGAGTTTTCATTTTCTTGACCCTTCGTTTAGTTTTCTTCACTTTTTTTTTTTTGCTTCTTAGGCTCTTCTGAACTTGCCTCTAAAGCGATACGTAAATCAGTGACAGCTGACTTTAGCACGCTTCTTTTTATAGAGATCCGGTCGTCCGCCGTCGTCGAGGATTGGTTAGTTTTGACCAATGGCAGCATTTCTCCGGGCACCTTTATACGTAGGGATGATGGGAAGTGATGGGAAGTGACTGAAGGTGACGGCAACCGACTAGGGATGGGAAGTGACCGAATAAAACAAAGACGCATATGTCAATAGTATAATTAAAAGGAACAAAAATGTAATATTAATCAGATATAAATGACAAATATAGAAATTGATGACAGCAACATTTCTATTAATTTAGAAACGTCTTCAGAATGTGTATTAGACTCGCCGGTTAATGTAGATAAGATTTCATACAATGATTTTTTTTGGAAATATCTTATCACCAATAAACCATGTATTATTAAGTCAAATGCGACAAATAACTGGCCATGCAGAAAAGATTGGATAGAAAACGAAGCACCAAACTTCAATTTTCTAAAACAAGTATTTGGTAAGTTTATCAAGAAAATTCTGCTCATTTCTCTGTTTCAATAAAAATTCTAAAAGTTTTATATTACAGACGTGTGCAAAGTTCCTGTAGCTGATTGTAAAAAGAGATTCTATAATTCTCAAGATAAAGATGAGATGACAATAAATAATTACATAAACTACTGGATAGATTTCAGATCTAAAAATTATCCCAACGACTTTCCACTTCTCTACCTAAAGGATTGGCATTGCAAAAAGGATCATCCAGAAATGTCCATATATCAAGTGCCGATGTATTTTGCTTCAGATTGGCTCAACGAATATTACGTGGATCAAAAAAATTTAAATGACGATTACATGTTTGTTTATATGGGTCCGAAAGGTTCTTGGTAATCATTAAAATTCAAAATTTCTATAATCGTTTAAGGGTATTGGATTCAAGTTCTAATCTCAAAAGTTGATTTTCTCGTTTTACTCAACAAATATTATAATTAGATATCTTTTTCGATCTATAATTATTTTTAATAAAAATATGCATACAGAGCGAAAAAATGTACATAATTTTAATACTTTCTTCTTTGTAAAATGAAAAGTTGGAATTTTGAGGCTGTATTTCGAATTCTATGCTTTGTGCAAAAAGTATTGAAATTATGCATTTTATCGCTTTATAGCCATACTTCTATTTTCAAAAAGAGTATGTCTACAGAGCGAAAATAGATCTAGTTGTAATATCTGTTGAGTAAAATGAGGAAATTGAATTTTGAGGATAGAACTTCGATCCAACAATGTTTTGTACTCCAACAACTTAAAATCCGACATATCGTCAATGTACTGATTAAGATTTCAATTTTTCAGGACTCCTTTCCACGCAGATGTTTTTTCTTCATACAGTTGGTCAGCCAACGTTCAAGGACGAAAACGCTGGCTACTTTTTCCACCTGGAGAAGAAAGCCATCTACATGATTCATTTGGGAAGTTAATTTATGACGTTTTTGAGGACGAAAGAATAAAAAATGGCAATAAGTCAATTAAATTTTATGACATTATTCAAGAAACTGGAGAAATTGTATTTGTACCTTCTGGCTGGCATCACCAAGTTTGGAATTTGGTACAATCTCTAGTAAAATGCCTAATAAATATTTTAGTAATTTATTTTCCTATTTTATGATGCTAAAATTAACTCTTTTAGGAGGATACAATTTCCATCAATCACAATTGGGTTAATGGTTGCAATATACAGAATATGTGGCTAGCATTACAAAAAGAATTATTATCTGTAATGAAAGAAATAGAAGACTGCAAAGGCATGGAAGACTGGTCTTCACATTGTCAACTGATGTTAAAAGCTTCCTATGGAATGAACTACACTCAATTTTACGACTTCCTCTCTTTTATTGCTGAGAAGCGAATAAATTCTCTAATCTACGAAACACCGAGTCTATCCTTCGATACCTGGATTTTAGGGAAAAACCACAGTCTTTTTGATTTACGGCGAATAAAAAAGGTTCTTCACATGTTTGTTGAAGATACGAAAAATAAATCCATATACAATCTCATCTGGAGCAACGATGAAGTAGAGATACTCTTAAATAAAATTGATTCATTATTTCAAACTTGTAAATAAATTATGTACATTAGGTTTAGTGTAACAAGGTATTATTTATATTTTAAATAAAAAACCAGAATGGCATCTGTCTATGAATTTCGTTTCTATAAATAAGTTTCTTTTTATTTTTTCTCTAGCCATAACGTTTTTATGATCATTTACATCGTATTAAAATCTTCTATCACTGACAATATTTTCAATAATATAAATTGTACAATCATTACACTACATTACAGTTTAGGTTCCGGAGAAATTAAATCTATTTAGTTCATTTAGTTAAAACAATAAGATACACAATGCACCTCTGCTACCAAGTAGTACATCTTAAGAACCTGAATTACAGAATTTCACTATCGTTATTGAATCACAATTTCATTGAAAAAAAAAATATGTGAAGACTATTTCGGTTATTAATAACTGATCTAGGGATGGAAACTTTCCGATCATCAAATTATTATCTTTTTCTATTTCGAACGGAGGTTTAAAGACTTTCGGATACGTTTTCACTTCTTCGTGAAAGGAAATTTCAGTCTTTGAATTATCAAAAAGTTGATTAAGAGTGTTGAATCAAGTGCCAACTTCAAAATTCTATCTCTTCATTTTACTTAACAAATATTATAATTAGATATATTTTCGCTCTGTACGCATACTTATATTTGAAAAGTGAGCACTTCTACAGAGAGATAAGATATTTAATTATAATATTTGTGGAATAAAATGAGGAAATCGAATTTTGAGATTAGAACTTGGTTTCAACACCCTAACTCTCGAATCCTTGTCGAAAGTCTTGTAACTTCTATTCTGAATTTGCAATCTGAAACCGATTACAGAAATTGGAAGCAATTGCTAGGTCTAATAAAAATTTGCAATTCAATGCAACTCAATTCGAAAAATCGTCACCCGTCTCTCTCAAAGTTAAAATGCACAAGCAAACTTGAAATTCGAAAACAAGTTTATCCAGTGTTTTTCTAAACTGTAGCTAAAGTATGAATTCAAAAATAAATGCTTTTTTCGGTATCGATAAATCACGCAATCTCCTGGAAACTTATATACACACGAATATTCTGCTCACAATCGAAAATAAAACATAATTAGCTGCCAGAATTTCACCCAATATGAATTTTTACATTCTCATTTTTAATCCAAATTCAAAAAATGTTCAAATAAAGTCGAAAATATTCAAGATAATTCACGCGTGTATGTAAGCACAGGCACTTTTCTATAACTGTTTTATTTCGCTGTTTGAGATATAATCACTGCCGATTTCAACCAATCAATCAATCACTAAATTAAATTAGTAATTCAACGTAGGATAAGCGATTGCACTCTTGTCTTAATGTTTCACACGTGATGCACTCTTTATGATTAAACTTGAGAAGACAAACTTGTGGAAGAGTTCGAATTTAGCTTTCCAACAATGAAAGTTAACAATTTAATTAATTAATTAATGCTTTTAAAAAATCACTGACAATCACTAACCACTCTGTGTATCAAAAATGACTCTTTTAATTTAGAAAATTTATATGGCGAAATTTTCAGTGGAGTTATAGTCCAAAATTTTACAAAAAAAAGTACTCTGTAAATCAAAGCAAGTCATACTCATAATTTTCGTCAGAAACATCTCGTTTTAGTATAAAATCTCTGTTATGAAATTTGCATTTTGTCACTCGTATAAAACATCTAATTCTCCATTCGAAGTTTTACATTTCATGTATTGTCTTATTGACTATCGAATAAGCATAAATATTTTTAGGCATAGAATATATGTATATATATATATATATATTGCTATTTTATGTACAACATATTGCTAATAAAAATTTATTATTGTACAAAATCTATATAATGTAGGATCGTCATTTTTAAACCATATAGAACTTAGCACTTAGCAAAAGTTAATGATGAGGCGCGATCTAGTTCAGTAGAATATGAAATGTGGAATTCGAATACAGTAAAATTATTGATTAAAGTCGTATTTACATGTAACTTGTACTCGGAGTCTTACGTTAACTTTTGTGCTGAAGTTAGCTAAACATCTCAATATGGTATTGCATGATATGCGCTCTCCACACTTTTTGCAGAGAAGATCATAAAATTAATCTTTATTACAAAAATTTCTTTAGTGTTGATGTACTTGATATGAAAATAATCAACTTAAATTTTTCCATTTTATTCAATAAGAGACATCTTTTTACCAAAAAACCAAACTCGCGAAAAAATAATTCCCGAAAATTCAAATTTCCGAAATTTAATTATATTGAAAATATTTATTAACGAAAGTAGAAAATTACCGAAATTTCAATTTCCCGAAAATATAAAATAAATAAATTATTATAATAAAAATATAAAATAAAAATTATATGTACCTTGAATTTATACATTGTATATTGAATTCTAGATTGAATTTCCATATTGAATTCACACTTATAAGTGAGACACAAAGAAAAAAATTTTAATTTAACTTTCATAGCAAATACATCATTTTTGGGAGTCTACATGTCTTCAAAAGTCCACCATGGATTGGCAACAATTAACACTATTACAGATCAGACATTTTGAAACACATAGACGTAGAACAACTAAATTCCTAGACTTCTATATAATAGATATAAGATAAGAGGATTATTTCTTCATAAATCTAAATAGAATTTTTCGTCATCACGACACTCGAATAATCTAATTAAATTACTTTACAACATACCCTACATTGATCAGTGAACTTAAAATATAATAAAGCTAAATCATCTTTCAGAGACATAACATCTTAGAAACATACTTAGAAATAAATTTATAGAAGCTTGTTTCTATTTAAATCCATCAAAGCAAGCTGTAAATGAATCTGTAAAATCATCTCACTAGCTTGAAAGAATCGCTCTGCTATTTGAGATGGAAGCAATTATTTTTACAGTAGCTTAAAATATATCTTGAATATTTCTAAATAACTGCGTTATATAAAAAATCTATTTATCATGATCAGGTTTTTTTCCAATCAGATCTTTACAAAATTTGCAGAAAGAGGGTATGGAGAATAAATTGTACGGTCTGTAAATAAATATCTACAATTTCAATTGTAATTAAAGAGAGTAACTTCCATACCTGTTTGACTTTACAGCGAGAATTATCTGGCCGCTCGAGGCTTCTTTTTTTCATATAGGATGGGTTGATAGCGTGGGAGTCATAGACTGAGTCAGAGCTTGAGTAAGAGGCTGTGTTATATTTTGAGATAAAGGTTGATTTAAAGGTTGGGTGTGTGTTTGATTTAGGGATTGGGCGACGGTTTGGTTGATAGGTTGGATCATAGTTTGATTTAAGGGTTGAGTGAGGGTTTGTGTCAGAGGCTGGTTGAGAGGTTGGGCAGGGGGTGGCATTACTGGTGTTGTGGGTGTCGTAGGAGTTGTGGAAACAGTGTTCGGAGTAGAAGGCATCGGCTGATGCGTTTGTCTAGGAGGGGAAAGAAGTTCCTGTCTGTCTCTTTCTCGTTCCCTTCCTGGTCTCCACGCTTCCAACAGAGCCTCTACTCGTTCTTCAGTTGGTCCCCATCTAGATACTCCAGCTGAGTTTTGCAACCAAACGACTAAGGTTCCGTATATTGCTCTAATATTGACTTCTCCCCTGAAAGGAAGAGTATTTCAATTTTATGAACAGACAACATAAGACTTTTAAGAGGTTCACTTTCCAGTAAGTTACAAAATATGACAAAGAACCAATACATACTTTGGTATCATATGTTGCAATCCATGTCTATACTCGTGTTCCATCGCTGGGACCACAACTTGTTTACGTTTGAAGTGGCTGCTCTCCAGCTTAAGAAGAGCATTCGGCGCTGGATCTCGCCACTCGGGTAAGAAAACGATAAACGAGAGAGGTTCCACGGAATCAGACAAGAGTCTTTCGAAATGATTGACCATAGCCTCCATCAATTCTTCGCAATAGGGGGGATTAGCTTGAAATGATCCACTCACGGGCCTAAAATCAAGAAATGGACCCCTTGATCCAAAGTAAGAGTCTGTATCTGCGAAAGTTGAACAGTACTGTCTAAAATAACAGTTTAGCGGTGAAGCGAAACATTCAAAGGTCACTCCAAATGATCTTTGAAGACACTCGAAGACAGTGACTGGCAGTGCCATTTGTGTTGCATGACCCTCGTTGATCCCCAGGTAGGTTTGGTACCTCTTCAGCATGGACCAAACTCGAGGCAAAAACATCTCGAATTTCTTGTCGTCGAAGCAGTTATACCTGTACAAATGCTCAAGCTTGGTCAAGTGCATGTTGTTGATACAAACAGTGTCACCGTGGAAGCGCAGCATGGTTTGCTCCCTTTCGGGAAGATAGTCGATTTGCGAAAGTCTGGGAGCGGGAAGAGAGAATTGCACCGGGTAACACCAAACTTTTCGTTGTGTACTGACAGGACCACCCAGGGGAATAACGTCCGCTAAGCCATTGTCTTTCAGAATTTGAGTGTTCTTGTCCTTCACTTTTTTCGCGTACTCCGTTGAGAGATGGTATATCTTTAAACAGATTCCTTCGACGCTGGCCTTAACTGTTTCTGTCAAGTGCGGTTGACACTGGCGCTTTAGGTGTGCAAGTCTGTCCTGCAAATTGAAAGACATTTATAAGAACAACGAAACCTGTAGAACTGAATGAAGAGAAAAACTTTCAAGAAGTTAACTTACTTGAAAATCATCGAAGTTTGCACCGACTGTCCTTCTCAACCACTGGAAAGTGTCCTCGGCATTCCATTTGACAACCTTTCTGCTCTCGGAAGATGCGGCTCTTGACTCGATCATCTTTTTCGCAGCTTCTGCATATCTGGAGAGTTGTTTTCTCGCATCCCCAGTAAACTTAGGACGCACGAGTTTGATGGGGACATCGTTCATTATCTCGCGATACATAGACATCGATATCTCGGGAAAACACTGACTGGGCAGAAGTGGATCCGAACCACAGTCTATCACTTTTCGCTCCATGAGCCATCGATTGAAAGAGTCTTTTGGTGCGTCTATCGACTCGCGAGTGTGACAAAGTTCTTGGTAGCACTGTCGCAGTCTCGCCAGAAGACTACAACGCAAAGCTTCTACATCAGGGTGTACATGTGGTAGATTCGAAGGCGCTCTTTCATAGATAACCACATTCGTGGGAATTTCCAAATCCCAGGGACCACTGCAAAGCAAAAATTGAGTACATTTACTAGTACATATATTATTTAAATATTAATATATTATTTAAATTTTCTGCCTTTTGAACTTACGCCAAGATAAACTTTTTAACAGCTTGTATTGCATTTCCATCTTCGGAGGCTCGGCGTTTAAGAGGCCCTCCCGGTGTACCTAGAGGCATTTGTCCATTGCCTGGCACAGATGGCACTGAGGGAACACCACAAATTCCCAGTGGATCAGTGATTGGATCAAACTGAAAAAAAAATTATTTATAAAACATGCATTCCAACTTTAGAATTCGATAAATCTGAAATCAATTACTGTACTATTAGATCAAACTCACTTGAGGTTTTAACGGTGGCATCACCCACAGAGACTCTCCCGTCAACTTATTCCAGAAGTAAGGACGATTTTCTCGCTTGCTCCAGAACTTCTTCCACCCTTGTTGTTGAAGTTCGATGGAAATTTCAGGCTCGGCGAAAGTATTTGACATTGGAGACTGTGGAAGTGAAATAAAATTGATATTAGGTGTACAGAAATAATTACGGTTAAGTTAAATTAAATCTTAATAATAATAAGATTTTGAAAATTACCTGTGCAACCAGGGGAGGTTGTTGGTGTAATTGCGTGAGGACAGAACAATGCTCGATATGTTGAGGTGGTGAAAGAACAGGAGCTTGAAGCTTAACGGGCGTAGGAACTATAACTTGTGTAACTTGAGGATTCGACTCTTGTTGCAAAGGTTGGTGATGATGATGGTGATGGTGATGCATTGACGGTAAAGGCTGCACAGATTGTGAAGCCAAGGCTTCCCAAGCAGAAGTACTTGCTATGTCCTGTTTTCCGCCGCTTACTTCGTTCATTGTAAACGCTTTATTTTGCACAATGACGAAGCTCCACTGAAAATTCATAAATATCATTTATTCATGTATTTAAAATAAGTGATAAAATGCTGTGAGTAAATAATAAGACAAACTGAAAGCCTTTAAAAAATCCATGTCTCTTTGTAAAAGAGACATGGTATACTCTTTAAATTTGAATTAGTGAGATTTCATCGTTTATAAGTGAAAATCCTTATTGATTTGATTCAGTGACTTATTTCTAGCTATTTCAATCAGTGAGATTGTGTAGTGAATCAGTGACAATCTTCACTGATTTGATTCAGTGACCCATTTCTCAGTGATTCTTTAGAGTAGGAAAATAATTATAGAGGTAAATAATAACTATTAAAATATTGATTTTTTGTCAAATGATTTTCCTATAATCTTGTTTCTATAATGATTTTCCTATCATTTTGTTTCTATAATGATTTTTCTATAATGATCTGCCTATAATTATTTTTCTATAATGAATTTCTTACAATTATTTTCGATTAACGAAATAAATAATATTAAAACATTGATGATTTTCCTATAATAAATTTTTTATGATTGCGAAAAAACGATAGGAAATTGAGTATAGAAAAATCATTATAGGAATATACTGATTTTCCTATAATATTGTTTCGTAAGGGTATTAATAGACAACAATAAAAAATACGTGCCATCACAATAATAAAAACACTGCTAAATATAACTTTTAAATTAAAGATTCTGTTTTTTTCATTAAAATTATGTGCTTTAACATATTCTCTTAACAGTTACATAAATAAGAAGAGAAAATAAGATCTAAATAAAGACGTCAGACATACTTCAAAACTTTTATTTATTTTTTTACTCTGAAATGCTCTTTGAGGTTTGAAAAGAGTATCGAGTTCTTCTACTATGCTTATTAGAAAATAAAAAAAAACAATATTAAAACATAAAACTTGCTCTTTCTTCTATTGTTACTGTTAAGAAACAACAAAACGTAAAAATAGTAATGGAATTAGAAAGTCGGTGTGAGGATATAGCAACAACTTTCAAGTTTGCGCGGTTAACCTCTAATCTTTCAATAAACGTTTGACACTTAGAAAACTGAAACAGAAATTGCAAAAACGAGCCTCGCAAGTATTTTTTTAACCGAAAACTTTCTTGTTAACGAGTTATAAAAGCCCTGTTTGTTTACATACAAGTTGCAACACATCAAAATCGCCGTGATGTCGAGCACAGCGAGTGATAAAAAATATTTAAAAATGAAGCGAAGGCTTACCACAATGGGATTATCCTTTAATTTATAAAGAAAACATGATTAAAGTTAGAATTCAGTCATGATTTGTGAAATTTGACGCAACAAACTCCACCTGTGAGACGCCATTTGCTTGCAACTGAAAATAGAAAAAGTGGTGGAGAGGAGAGGAGACTTGAAGAATGTGCGCGTGCGCAATGACCGGAGGAAAGAATTTCATGTGCATCTGCCTTAAATTTGTGCTGGTTGGTCAAAGAGGAGCGCGTCATTTAAAATGTGAAATCAAACAATTTCGCTATTGAAGAAAAGAGTTACAGTTAGAGTTGTATCATGTATATATTCGTTCAGTTAAAAATAATAATATATGTAATTTCATTATTCATTGAACAGATATTAATTATTTTATTATTAAACAAACAAATATCAGTGATTGGAGCACGTATTGGTGACAAAGTGTCTCGTCCAATCAGAAAAATATTTTCTTCTGGCCTGATTTTTAATAACCGTTTGTAAGGAAAAAGTGTCAATGGATAATGTTTGTGTTTTTTTTTCCGGCGTGTTTCGTGCGTTTTGACGGTTGTCAAACAATTTATTATGAATAAACAGTAAACAATGTGGATGATTTAGAATAAAATTGTGGTTTACTTGTAGAACAAATGAAGCTAAAAGTATTTGTAAGATAAAGTGAAATTGTGTTTTTCCAAAAAGACATTTAGCTCATGTACTGGAAATCTATGAAATATAGAATCAAAATGTTATTTTTAGTTATTTTTATGCTTTCAAGTCACTTTGACAAAAGTTGTGCTGTAAGTAACAATTATAGTAAAATTGATCCAACACAAAGTATTATTTGGGGACCAGGTTTGAAACCTGATCAGATAGTAATGAAATCTAGATATATTTTTCTGCAATTGAAAGACAGTGATGGAAAAAAGTAAGTTTCTTTTCCAATAAAATTATTTATAATATAAAACGATATTTACCTATAATATTATTTATTATGACAAAAAAATGGAATGTTTATAATGCTTGTTTGCAGCCTAACAAAATCTCCTGGAGACGGAATAATTTCGGAAGAAATACAGGGTAAAACTTTAACAGGTGGTGTATGTCGAATTTGGTCACAAATCATCGATTGCAGAGATGGCAGTTTTATTATTCGATATAGACTTTATAAAACTTGCTTTGATTTAAAAATATCAATAAAAGTTAAGGATACAGAAGTTTTCAATACAGTTCCAATAATTGCAGGTATTTAATCTATATTCACCTTTTTCCATCTGTTTTGAATTTGTTCACCTTTTTCATTTATTTTGGTAATTTGTCACCTTTTCACCTTTTTTCGATTAATGAAGTTAAATCTGGTTAATGCTGGGTCATTTGCGAATTGAAAAACCTTTTCTGGATAGTCATTAAAAATATTTCTATTTGACACTTGTAATTTCAAATTCCTTGAAATTCCTAGTTGATTTTTTTCTCAGCAATTTCTCACTTATTTTTATTTAAAAAATTCACCTATTCACCTTTTTTAATGACAATAGATACTAGGATGACTGGAAACATGATATGCAGTAACATTCATAATTAATATTTCAGGTCCTGTATTCGAAGACGAATGTTATTGTCCTCAACCTTCAGCAAATGCTTGGCTAAAAAATAATGAATGTTCAGAAAATTACTCTCAAATACTTGAAGATCTGAACCCATTTCCAACAGTCGATTTCGACAAAATGAGAAATGATATAATTAAAAATTACCACAAACCGAACAGCGTTAGTATCTGTCATTTCGTCGTAAAATCGAACAAAGTATGTATTTTTTCAATCCTGTCGCAGTAGTAAAACCAATAGAAAAAATGTCATGCATTATGACCATCTGATGCTTAGATTTACAGGAAATGCTATGGACAACACGTAGGTTTTAAAATATTTATGGATTCTGTTTTGCTATCGCTGGCACGAAAGGTCGTCTTGCCAGACGTGGAATTTTTCATGAATCTAGGGGATTGGCCTCTTGTACCAAAAAAGAAAACTATCTACCCTATATTTTCCTGGTGTGGTTCCAAAGAGACCGCGGATATCATCCTCCCCACATACGATATTGCGGAATCCTCTTTAGAAAATATGGGAAGGTGTGTTCAAAATTTTTAAAAAATTATTTGTTAAAATATCAATATCGTTCGATTTTTAATATTACTATCATTTCTAAAAACAGGGTTATGATTGATATGTTATCCATACAAGGAGGTACAAAGCTTTCATGGGAAGAGAAATATAATAAACTTTTCTGGCGAGGTCGTGATTCTCGAAGAGAACGACTAGATTTGATAGACATTGCTCGGCAATATCCGAACTTGATAAATGCATCGATCACTAACTTTTTCTTTTTCCGAGAAGAAATAGACAAATATGGGCCTGGTCAAGCACCCATTTCGCTGTTTAATTTTTTCGAGGTGATGCTTTATGACTTTAAATCTTTAAATATACTCTTTATTCGAACTCATAAGATTCAACTTCCTGTTTTTTTATAGTACAAGTACCAGTTAAATATCGATGGAACAGTGGCGGCCTATAGATTTCCATACTTGTTGGCCGGGGGTTCACTAGTATTTAAACAAGATTCTGATTACTACGAATTTTTTTACAAGAAATTAACACCAGGTGAACACTACGTACCAATAAAGAATGATTTATCCGACCTAGTCGAGAAAATTAAATGGGCTCAAGAAAATGACGATAAGGCGCATACAATTTCAAAGGCGGCTCGTCAATTCACGAGAGATAATTTAATGCCTAAAGATATACTTTGCTATCATGTAGCTCTCTTTGAGGTACTCTTTACTCATTTATGCCTATTAAAAATATATTCTTGGTATTACAATAAATTTTATATTTCAGGAGTGGAACAAACGTCTAATGAATAAAATAGAAGTACTGCCGGAAATGGAGGAAGTTTCTGAACCCAAGTATTCCTGTGAATGTGGCATTAAAAGTATTAATAACTCACTTCGTAAAGTTGAACTCTGATCTGAATATTCAATATAAAAGGAATATTTAATATTCCTATTAAAGGACATTAAAGTGAGATTAAAATATTTATAGATGTAATACTCATTGTAACAAATTGTAAAAAAAAAAAAAAAATTTTAAATGAAAAAAAAAATGGATTTTGGAATTGTAAATATAAGATTCGAACTACATCTTAGAACCTTTATTACTAAATACATAAACTCGAAATACATTCGACAAAAAATTACGAACCTTTGTAGTGAAAATAGTAATTTGTATCAACATAAATAATGCGGATATCCATTTAAAAGAGAATCCTAAGAATCACGTTCATACGGTTTATCAATCACATCAAATCAATTCACTCATTAAAACATTTTCTTTAGAGACAGGATAAAAATTTTACAATGCGACTCCAACTTTGCATCTTAAAATCAGAATTTGAGCTCGCAATGTAATGCAAACACACATTGATACATAAATGAGATTACAAACTATATATTATCAATATTATGAACATCGAAGAGTAAATTCTTCAAATTCGTTATGCTTCGATAATCTTTTGTAGTATTAACACAATTAGTGCAGTTGATTGGTGGGACTGCCAAGTAAAAAATTTTCCTATTTTCATTTAAATATAATATAAATTCTGGAATTACTGCCACCACAAAAAATGTATCGAAGCAGAAAAAAAACGAAATTTAAAGTCTTGTAATAAAAAGTGTCATTATTGGATTTATACCCGAAGAAGACAGTTAATCAAACTGTTTCATTTAAAAACTTGGAAGATATAAACTGTTCAAATTTGGAGGCCTATGAACTTAAAAGCGTTCAAGATTGAAAGCTTTATAGATCAAAAGCCATACCAACATCAAAGACTTCGCATTTCAAAGTCTAAAAATACAAAGCATTTAGATGAATAAAAAAATACGTGGTAGACTTCAGAAGTCTACCCTCTATAATTATCAATCATAATTAAAAAGCCCATATAGAGAAAAAAAATGTTATTCAATAGCATGCAATATTTACTTCCGTCCAAAAACCATCGCTATTGATTCAAACACACATTAAATCGAACCAATTATCATGGATAGTGGTTCTATAAATTCTAGACCATCTTTCTTAAAATCAATATATTTAAATAATATTCAATATATTTAAAGAACTGATTTTGGAAGATAGTAAATTTGCATCCTATAAATTCAATAGCATTTTTTATATAGTAAATTTTATCACTATTCTAACTCGTTGATCTTTCCATTTAACAAATACGAGTATTCCTGTCCGAATAAGATTCAGTAATTAGATTCCCTAAGAATAGTCTAATTTGGAATAGCAAATCAGCAGATGGACAATATTCGTCAAAAACTAGGGCGTGCTAAAGTGTTCCAGTTTTAAGGGCGTTGAGTTCAATTTTAATCTCAAAATTCGTTTTCCTCATTTTACTCCACAAATATTATAATAATTAGATATTTCCTCTCTATAGAAGTACTCACTTTTCAAAAATAAGTATGCATACAGAACGAAAAAATTTTTAGCTTTAATACTTTTTTTTTTCGTAAAATGAAGAGATTTAATTTTGAGATTAGAACTTTGATCCAATCTGCAAATGCAAGATGTCTTCCGTAAATAATTTTTATGAATGGAAAGTGGAATGATTTACGAAGTTAATTGCTAGTTCCAAACCTCCGAGGATCGTTGTTTACTCAAAATTCAAATACCTCATTTTAATCAACGAATAAAAGAACTAGTTATCTTTTCGCTCTGTAGGCGAACTCTTTTGAAATAGAAGTTTGCCTAAAGAGTCAAAAAACGCACACCTTCTCAGAACAAGTGATAAGTAAAATTTTCTCTGATAAATACGTTAAATTTTTTGTCAAAAAAAAGTTCATATGTGATTCATGTTGATTGATTTTCTGCTCTCTTTTAGATTTTGAAAAATCCGTGAAATATATCAGTTTTTTTTAAATTCTACATTTCTGGTGCGACTTGACCGTGAAACTTGGAAAGACCAGGAAAAACCCGGGAATGTGGAAAAAAAACCGGGAGAGATAATCCATCTAAAAATACAATAAAAAAAAATTGAATCAAATCGGATGAGTGATTTTCGAGAAACCCCTGCCACAGTAAAAAAAAAAACATAAAACTTTATTTCTTTAACTATGTCAATAATTTTGAATTTATTAATATTTTTTTAATTCTTTGGAAAATTGTGAGCTTTTTTTAACTGCTTAGAACATTTACGTAAAATTAATTGTTCATTTTCAAAAAAAATCGCAAAAATTGATAAAACAACAAATATCGAGTTATTTTAAAAGGGGGCATAACGGTTTTTTTTTTAAATACTCAGAAAGCACCCTCAAAACATAATTTATAGATTATAAACTTTAGCCTGCTTATTTATAAATGAAACTTGGTTGCGAGGAGGCGCAAACGTTTACTTTTAACAGTTTAACACTTTTTGCGTAAAATGAAAAACTGGAAATCTAATCTCAAAATTCCCTCTATTAAAAATCAAAATAAGAGAGAACAGCGATCTTGAGACGTTCGACCATAATCCAAAACACTAAGCACGCCTCTTTTTAATTTCTAATCCCCTTACTGAGGTGGCGGTTGATAACCGTATCCATATTGATTCGGAGGAGGTGGTCCTTGCGGACCAGGTGGAGGCATATGACTACCAGGAGGCCTCGGAGGATACTGCGGATAGCCTTGACCCCCAGGTGGCGGAGGGTAGCTCTGTGGCGGGTATTGTGGATGTCCGTAATGTTGTCCTCCTTGTGAAGGATGCGGTGAATATACCTGAGGCTGTCCAGATGGACTTGGTGGAACATAAGTTTGCGTCGTTGCCGGATGAGATTGCGGAGGTCCATATCCACTTTGAGGCTGTGGGGGACCTGGTGGAGGTGCTTGACCTTGAGGTGGGCCCGATGGAGGCTGGAAACCACTTGGAGCAGGACTGGGTGATTGTTGCTGCTGAGTTTGAGGAGGCGTTTGAGAGGGTTGCTGGCCTTGTTGTGGTTGCTGATGAGGCGACTGATGTGGAGGTTGATGCGAGGGATGTGGTGGCTGGTGAGAAGGATGAGGACTCTGATGTGGAGTTTGATGCGGAGACTGATGTGGCGGCGGGTGTGGAGATTGGTGTGAAGACGGATGAGGAGGCTGGTGAACGGGATATCCAGAGGGTGATGGTCCTGGAGGAGGGTAGTTTCCACCTTGCGAAGGTGGAGGTGGTCCACTGCTGGCAGAATAAGTCTGCGTGGAGGCTGATGGTGTGCTGGTGGGTTGACCGCTTTGGGCGTAGGTGTTGGCTCCACTCACTGGCGTGGTGCTGAAAGGAGGCGACGTGGAAGTCGGACCGTACTGCGCCGGGCCAGGACCTGGACTGGGTTGATTACCGTAGTTAGGCTGGGGACCGCCGGATTGTTGGGGACCGGGTTGAGGGGGTTGAGTGGCATTTGAAGAGGGTGGAGGTGGATAAGATTGAGGAGGAACACTATTAGGATAACCTTGAGAAGGAGGAGGAGGATAATTACCAGATTGATTCGTACCATAGGCGTTCTGAGGAGGTGGTTGAGAAGGTGGTTGTTGGTAGTTTGGTTGCGGGCTGGGGCTACCATATTGTCCGGATTGCGGCTGTTGACCGCCAGATGGAAAGCTTTGTTGAGAGGCGTTAGGAGGAGGGTAGCCTTGTTGGTTTGGAGGTGGAGGACCGTAGCCGGAGGGAGGTTGATTAGCGGGTGGTGGATATCCGCCTGGTTGAGGGCCATAGCTGTTGACTGTACTTGGAGGACCGTAGTTGGGTTGATTAGCAGCAGGGTAGCCTTGTTGCTGAGAAGCGTTGGGAGGTCCGTACTGGTTTGGTTGACCTGGGGTGTACGATGAACCTTGGGGACCTTGGTAGTTGGCACCTGGAGTTTGATTAGCGTAAGGAGTATGGTACCCTTGTTGCGTTGGTTGTTGAGGGTAGCCCTGAGGTCCAGCTCGGTACTGTTGAGGACCAGGACCCGCAGTTGGACCTTTAGAAAATAAATTAAACTTGTTTAAAGATTTGTTCGGCTATGTACTTTTTCAGATTTAAATTTAGGTAATATAATTTAGTTTCAGGTGACTAATTAGAGAACGCACGGTTAATAGCAGGTCCTTGTCCGGGCATTACAGGTCCACCCCGATAACCTCCCTGTCCCATATTTTGACCTTGATTGAAGCCAGACATTGGCATTGGTTGCTGGGTATTGGGAGGTATTTCAACTCCTGGTCCTGCAGCTCCTGCTGGGCCACTCGGTGGTCCTTGAGGGCCCATTATGGGATGCTGTGGACCATTACTCATTCCTTGTGGAGGCTGGAATAAAAAGAAAACGAAATATTATATCACATATGAGAACGTTTGAATGTGTATCTTTTTTGTTTAATTGTTCATGTCTTACTGGCAATAACGCTGTTATATTCTGTCCGGAATCGGCTATAGATGCTAAGTAAACTAAATTCCTGTGCAATATTTGCTGATACCTGAAAGAAAGAAGGGATGTAGGACAAATTATAATGATGGTATAGTTAAATTTTAAATGTACTTTTCGTTTGCAACATTAAAGACAATTAGCATTATTTGTCACTTACTGTACACATTCCTGAATCTTTCCCTTATTCTGGTATTCTTGAATAGTCTGTATAAGATGACTATTCTCATCGAGCATCTAAAAGTAATAATTTATAGGTTAACTCTTTCCAAAAATGAATAACTTATTTGTAACAGTAAACTATGAGTTGTTTCTTTTTTAAATTAGATAGATTTTGACTCTAATTTATACTTTACAAAGGAAAAATATTAAAGCTCCATTATTTGTAAAGAATTAAGACTTATTGAAAATTCCTTGATGTCATTATAATTCGAAATGACCAAATCAATTAAAATTTTTGTGCAGGATACAAATTTTGCAAGCTTTAATTATAATACGTTTCAATATTACCCTTGCGAGATAAATAATCCGGTTTCGAACCGAGCGAAGGACTCAGCAAGATCAACTTTTTTGTAAAAATAAACAGCTCCTACAAAATCTTACCTTCTGAATTTGAGTAGAAGTTGGAGTTGGTCTACCCCGTTGAGCGAAAGTGACAGACATTATCAAATAATCAGGGATATCTTACTATAGAGCAAAATACCGGTAAAGTATAATCAAATATCGAGGCAAAACGTTGTGCATCGATATGAAAAAACCCGACACGGTCACACTATTTTAATTCACTTTTCTGTTCATACAATTTTTTTACGCAGTTCTCCTTTGACACTGCAATTGGTGGTGACAAAAATTTCACATGTGACAATTTTTCTTGGGAAGCACACGGATCTTTGGCAAATTCGTATTTTGCAATAATATCGGTGTCAATCGACAACGACAACGGACAAACAACAATGAAAGTTCTCCTATTTTCAAAATGGTGAATCTTGTAAATCAGCATCAGCGATTGGTGCGGGAAAAATTCGAACCAACGAAATTTCCAGTTTTTCTAGTTTACAGTTTCATCGTCAGGGGGCAGACGGGTACTTTTAGAGGGAATTTCAAATGTTTGACTGCTTTTGACAATTTATACCTTTCCCAAAAAACAATAAACAAACCTTTCATAACCTTCGCCTCTATTCTCTGATTAAAAAAATCTCCAGCGTTTTTCGTTATGAGTGATGAACACCAGAAAAATAAATTAAACTGTTGGAAATCATTTTTTCATTGCTGTTATAAAGAAGCTATAATCAATAACGAAAATTTGGAGGATGATTCGTGTAAATACGATTACATAGTTGAAAAACTGATTATAAGACGTGTGCCTCTCAATGTATTTAGAACCCAATATCACAGTATTTACAAGGTCGAAGAAATGCCAAATATTTTGAACGATACGAACTTCTGTTCAAAAAACGATAAAGTACAATTTCAAACTCCAGAAACTTCTGCCTCTTTGAAATTTGATCTTCAAAGCCTTCATAATCAAGTTTCCCCAGTGAATTCACAATTTTCCAAGATAAGTTCCGAAGTACCGTTCAAAGAAAATGGATCAGAAGTATCAGATGTACAAGTAGTAATTTCAAATCTAAAAGAAACTATTGAAAATGAATATACTTCAGACTCAGTATTTGCCTCAAGAAATTTTCCATGTTGTAAAAGAGAAAATGCTTCGTGCCCGACCTTTAATCAAAGGAACCTAAAAGCTCACTCAGAAAATATAGAAATCAAGAGACATCTTCAGCAGATGAAACAACCAAAACATAGGCCTAAAACTCCTGAGAGATTACGAAAAGTCCGTCCTAATACTGACTTCGTAATGGCTCCAGTTGAAGTACATTATGAATCTCCTAATTTGCGTACGTTGAGGAAACATTACAAGAAGATTGAGCCAACAATTTTAAATCGTCAGACACCTTTAGATGGAATGATATTTGGAAAAGAGTCTTCTCACTACAAAAGCGAATTCCCTACTGAAGAATCTTCCACCAAATCGGAAAATGATGGAGTTGATGAATCAGCTGAAACTACATTAAGGTGGAAAATCATTATTAAAAATCACCAACCGAACGTTTCAGAAAATAAAAATCAAGATTCAAGGTTAACTTCCGTTACTGATAAAGAATATACTTAAGGAATTTATTTCAAACGTGATACTACTTTTTGAGTACCGGAAATTTAAAATTCGTACAAATTTCATACTGTAGTAAATAAAAATTTGACGCTATTTTCTTAGAAAAGAATCTCAATCTCTTTCTTAATTAAATCAGAAGTTCTCTTCCAACTAACAATTTTAAGTCAAATGCCGAAAGTTTACTTCGCTAATTAAAAAAGCCTCTTAAAAATAAAAACGACTTAGGACTAGTTAATATACAATAATAAAATTGACATATAAAATTATGCAAATTCCTGATGTAGTCAATAATTATAATGACTCATTATTAGCATCTGATTCGGGGCTGGTTTGTTCTGTCTTGATTAACCTAAAAGAAAAATGGTACTTAGAAGCTGATGTTTAGAGTATTTCTAATACTATAATAAATAATTATCTTTAAAAGCTCACCGTGGTCTTTTTGCGTCATTGTTGGCAGACAAATCTGGAAATAGTGTTCGCCGAGTCTATAATAAAAATATATTAGTTTATCAATTATTGTTAATAAATCAAGTTCATGATGTAGCTTTATGATAATATAAAAAGTCATTCTTACATTATCATCGCTCCTATTTTGGCAATTTTCCGGATTGCAGTTGCAATTACTGCAAGCGAGATCATTCTTTCTACAACTGCAAAGTCGAGTCGAACATTTTGTTTTGCATGCGCATTTTACTTCACCGTCAGAAGATCTTTTCAAAGCTCCGCGATTATCTGCTGGCACATTTCTCGTATTGTTCTGTAAGAAGAAAACTCTTTAACCACAGTAATTTATATCAGAGAAAAATATATAAAAGATGTACAGGAGGTACCATTAATTTTTGGATTCGATTATAAAGTGGTGTTTTGACCCAGTCAGGATCGTTCTTAACGTCATCAACAAAACTGTCATCTGGTAAGAAAATACCACTATAATAATCATTTTCCATTCTCTCCTTCTCTAGTTGCTCGCAGCGATTCTTATAGAATTCAAGCTGTTCTAACACTTCCTTGTTATCTTTCTTTACTACAGCAGGGGAATTGTACAGAGGAATAAGCTTCTGCTCCTTTTCGCGATTTTCCTGTTTTCTTATTTCAGCATTTAACTTCTCCACTTCATCCTAAAACATTGTAAAATAGGTTACACAATGTACAAAGTTTAGTTTCTCTTTATTGTATATTAAGTATTTTAAGTTATTACAAACCTTCAGATCATCAACCTCGCACTTCATCATAAAATATTTCTTTCTGTCTTCTGCTGTGATTTGAAAAAGCGACTTGAGAGCAATTTTCGCGTCTCTAATAGAGATAAGACTTTGCCATCTACTATTAGCCTGGTTTTCTACAAAAAAATATGAACATTGAAAGTATAATTAAGAATATTACGATAATATACATTCGTGAAGAAATAAAAAAAAAAACCTTGGTCAGATTCCATTATTTTTTGCTGAAGATCAGTGATTTGTGCGTTTCTTAATTCGACGAATTCTACAAGATCAGACTCTTCTTTCTGGAATACAGTTGGTTCTAAATTTTCTTGCTTGTCCCTGAGATCTTTTAACTGATTAACTAAGAGAGCTCTGTCTTGCATCAACCTTTCCAGCGAACATTCTGCATCCACGGTGCTGAGAAGAACCTCCATTTCTTGAGAAATCCAGGACTGGATGCTTTCTTTATTAGCTGCTTTCTCGTTCCTTTTTTGTTGAACCTTTTTCTGCTTTTCTAAAGCCTCCTGCAAAATAGAAATGAGAAACATTAAACACATAAGTATTATCTTATTAATCATCTATATCTTCATTCTTAATTGATATATTTTTTACCTTGAGTCTCTTGTTGATGGCATGAGCTTCCTCCATTTTTCTCTTCAAGACATTCTGCTGTTTAATATGCTGTGTCTGGAGCCTAGCCATTTGATTGACTCTTTTCCTATCCTGATCTTTTAGTTTTGAAAGCTCTCGTTCCCTGGAAAGTTTCCACTTGTGAAACCGATCAGCCTCCGTACGCATATGTCGAATCAATTTAACCCTCGTCTGCTTCAATGACTGAATCTCGTTCGCCAAGTTCTTGATCTGCTGATCTGACCTTTCTTTTTGCTTGATGACCTTGTTCTGTTCCGTACACTTACGAGACAAGTCCGAAATTTTTTTCTCTAGCTCTTGTACCTTTTTTCTTCGAGTTTCGGCCAATCTCGAGGCAGCTTTATTATTTTGCACATTATTTAATTGCTGTTGGAGTTCCTCTTTTTCAGCTTGCAATTTATTTATTTCGGTTTCCATGTCTCGAAGAACCTTCAACTGCTCTGCGTCCTCTGTAACAACGTTTTGAAGGAGTTTCGAGACCAGTTCTTCTTTAATGGCAAGCTCTCTGGTTATAGTTTGCACTTGGTCGATTGTCTGTGCTTGCCGCAGTGTGTGTTCCTCATGCCTTTCATCGAGGTCAAAAGTCTCATTGGCATGACTTTCACCTTCTTCCTCATCAATTTTTACGGATACGGATGATTGTGAACCCGAGGTCAAATCATGATTCAGAAGCTCCTCGGTTGTCTTCTTCTGATCCTTTTGTAGATCTTTAAAATTCAAATATAAAAGGTTTAGGAAATAATCTCAATATTACTTAATTAGATAGTTAAGTAGACAAAGAAAGACAAGATGAAATGAACTCTTACCAAGAATTTTCAACCTAATAGACTCCAGTTTCCTCTTATGGCTTTTCATGTCGTCTGGATTTGTTTCAAATTGCTTCATAAGCTCTTCGCACTCTTCAGAGATGCTCACCATGGCAGACTTCATGCTCTCTCTTGACTGTTCATTCAGTTCTGCTCGTTCGTGCATGTGAACTAACTCGATTAAGTGAGCACTCAGTTTCTCTGTAACGGCTCTCAACTTCTTTTGCAACAACTGATTCTTTTCCTCTAACTCTTGGTGTTCAGGAGGACAACTGGTAAGACCATGAATCTCTTGACTCAGCCTCGCCATCTTCAAATCTTGAATTACCTTCTTCAAGCGATTTATTTCGGCCACTTGAGGATCTTGATTAATCACTGGTTTGTTCTTTATTTTACGAGCTCGATCCGCGTATCTAAGAGTGCTCAGAGATTCATCAAGGTTATAATCTGAAAGAGGATTCATATTACAAATAAATTTAAATAAAATAAATAAAGTAAGGAGTTTTTCCCGATAACAATTTTATTTTATTGGTGATACTAACCTGCAGGGCTTACGCAAGCGATCATCAACGTCATTGAGTTCCCACCTAGTGAATCTTGCAAAAGCCTCGTTAGTTTGCTGTCTCGATATCCAACATAAGATGCTGTTCCGCATTCTCCTAATTGAGAAATTACATTTCCAAGAGCTAGGAGACCTTTATTGATATTTACACCTTCCTTGAAACGCTCGCCCGTTGCTTGAGTTTTTTTACTTCTCTCGGATCCAGCTAAATCTACCAGTTGAAACTTTGCTGTCCTTGCGTTGGCTCTGGAAGAAGTGGATTTTTAAATTCTGCAAGTTAGAAAAAGGAAAGTAAATTTCTTTTAACTTTACTTTTACAGCAACTCACGGGTCATTTTTCTTCTGCTGATGAACCGATATCGTGAATATCGCGTGACTGCGACTGCTATGGCTGTTCATCGCAGTCGCTCCAGTCGCTCGACAAAGAGAACCATCAGCTAAACACTCAAGTGTTTCTTTAGCGTTTGAAACTGGCCTTTCTGTCAGACCAACAATTTTTATAGTCTTCGCATCTTCTCGAATATCCACGACGCATTGACTTCTTTGTTTTTGAGCTAATAAATCATAGAGTTGTTCTTGATACAGCTCCATGAAGGCGACGGTTACTTTATAATCCCACTCATCTTGGGATTTTATAGTTTCGAATATATCCTCTACTGCACGAGGAATCACGCCAATATTTTCGCTGGTTGCGGAATAGTTAGTCCCCATCGAATGGGTCTTACCACTTCCCGTCTGGCCATATGCAAGAATAGTTACGTTGTAGCCTAAAAGAAAAAAATTTGAGTTTATCAGATACTATAACAATGATTTAAAATGTAATTAGCCGAATTTTAAAATATTTTACCTTGAAATATGTGAGTGATCATTTTTCTAATTGCCGTCTCATAAAATTCGGCTTGCCCAATGTCGGAATCGAAAACATAATTGAAAGTAAAGGCTTTGTCGGTGGCCCTTATTTGAATTTGCTGTTCTCCAGGAACAACACTCAGACATTCTTGGCACCCTTTCTCTATTTCTGATGGGACCAGGGGCCTTATTCGAACAGCCACACGAATTAAATCATCCCCCATTTTTACTTTCTACAATTAAAATAGTATAAATCATAATCTTATGCAAAATGTCTTAGTAACTAAAAAAAAAAAAAAAAAAAACAGAACAGTTAAAGAAAAATTGAATTTTTAATCTACGTGACTTCCACCTTAACCTGAGCCTAGAAATAAAAAAATTCATTAAATAAGTAAAAACTTACCGCCGAAAATTCTCAAAAATTTCGAAACCGCCAAAATGTAATACTTCTTATTCTTCTTTTTCGTGCAAAACACGTTGCCAGAGTCAGAAATGCATAGCGTCCCTTCAATAATGCGGTTTACTAGGTGTTTTCTGAGTTTTCACGATGTCTAATTTCATATATCACTTAACAATAAGTAAAGCTTATAAATATAACACTAGGAAATTATAGAATTATTCAACAGGCTGAGAAATGTTGAAAATATCACCGATATCACCTGACACAGCAACAGTTTGATTCAACCGTTTCTAATAGAAAACCGGTAAACCAAAGTTTGAAGTGTAATAATATCACCCTGTATGCGCGTGCGTTAGGGCAGCACGCTCATTGGTCGCAATTTTTCGCATTTGGCGCGCGATTCAAAAGGTATAATAAATAGAATTATCGTAATTAAAATAAATATTTATTCTTATGCCTTATATCTAAATTTATTGAATTAGGAACATTTTTGTCCAATTTCGAATGATTATTTATTTGAATTACAGTCATCATAGTACCTGTTATCACTAAAAAAGGTGAAAAAGTGAATTTTTAAAATAAAAATTGATGAAAAATAGGTGACAAAAAATTAAACGAACAAAACGGAAATACTAGAAAGTCAATAAAGTTTAAATTAAGAAATAGAATTTAAACTTGAAATTTTCCTTAAGGGTATGTGTTACTTACCATATAAGCAAATTTAAATTACCCGGTTTTTTTCTCACAATTTTTATTTTTTATATTGCACAGACGTAAAGAACGTGAACACGGACGATAGAAAGAGATAGAAAGAGATGCCGAAACCAGAAACGACAGTCGATTCGAATCGATTGTACCTCGTTCTCTAACTCACATGGTAGATAGAAAGAGAGATTCGATCGAATTTATGCATTGCCAGGGTTGTGCACGTAACATACCTTAGGTAAATTACATGAGGTTTTTTACGTAATTTACGTACGTATATTACGTCTAAACACCAAATTCATATGGAGTGAGGGTTGGTGAGGGGTTTTCTATGTATAATACGTAATTTACATACTTATGTAAATTATACGTAACAAATTCTCGAGTTACGCGTAACCGTGCAACCCTGTGCATCGCGCAAACATGTCGACTCAACCCTGGTTTCTATATAGATTCTAATGGAAACCAGGGTTGGGTCGACATGTTTGCAATGCAAAACAGAGGAAGCATTTAAAATTGGTTGATGTCGCTGCAGTCGACGGAAAAAGTTGAAAATTACAGCAGTTGTTCTTTTTTTAGGTTAAGTTGCTTCGTTTTCGTTTCGTTGCTGAACTGCATCCTAAAAACAACTGATTGTTGCTCAGTTGCTGTTGCTGTGTAGTGATTGTAGTTTCGTGGTGTCGATTTCGTATATAACGTGTAGGTCATTCGTTTATATACCTTTAAAACACGATGACATCTAAAGAGAGAATCAAAGATAACTCTGGGTCTGAAGAGGAGAATATCGAACAAATGAAGCAACGGCTGACCGGTAAGTTGTTTACAAAAAAAAGTACGATGTATATCCATAAACATCATCAGATCAAGAATGTTTCACGATTCGAGCATGAATTGTAGATGTTTTATTAGATTTAAAATGATCAGGGAGTGGCACAATTTACATTGAACTCTGATATTGTCTGAATATAAATTTTTACGCCAAGAAGTTCATGATTTTTGTTAATGAACTATATTTTCTTTATATTTCGATAGTATTCGGTACAGATTTTATAATGTTCTACAAAGAGATTTTTCTATCAGTTAACCCTAAAGCAAATTTCATTTCCCGCCATTGAATAGTAAGACATCAAATTTGTCGAGAACTTTTGCAATAACTCTACACTGTACAGTCGATTTTACCCGTATTTCGTTATTTTATTTGTAGAAGCGGGTCTTTATGAAAATGGAATTACTTTGGAAGAAATGAAGGAATGCATATATGCCTTGGACGAATCAACAAAAAATGCAGAAGGAAACAACGTTCATGAAATTGTAAGTAATATTTAACATTTTAAACCTGCTCAACAACAGTGAATTATATCGTTTTTCTGTTGTTACTTGAGATCCATCTAAAATATAAAGAAAATCAGTAATTTTTGAAAAGTGACATAATAATTTATAAAAAAGTATAAATAAAGTTTTTCAAAATTAAATTTTTCAGCCACAAGCACGAACTTCATCGCTATCCCCGTCGATTGATGGAATAGTAAATGTTTCTCCACCGGAAACTCCGAGTGAAAATAGTACAGAAACTCCGAAGATAAGCTACTCAAATGCTACGCGAAATAACAAATCACCTGCGGTAAATGTGGCTCATGAGAGAAGGGAAAGTACTGAAGGAAATTCAGCTTCGGAATCCAACGATTGTAAGTCTCCAAAAGAAAGTGCACCCACAGTGAAACCCGCTTGTAAGGAATATGAGAAAAAACAACAAAGACGTAAGAAACTGTCCATGGATCCTCTGAAAGTAATCTTCAACGAAAACGACAAACCTCTTCTGCAACCGGAACGTACGCCCGTAACGGAGTGCGAACCCTTTAGCCTTTGCAACGATCTGAAAAACTCAGCATTCACTCCTATAGAATTAGTCCAAAAAGTGAGTGACTATTTGCAAGAGGTTCGAGATGAGTGGATTGCTCAGAATATTCCTGAAGCAGAAGAATTGGAATTTCAGTGGGGGTCACCCATCAAGGTGGGTACCTCCAACCGCTTCTATAATTAGTACTAGGTAAAGACTAAAAAACGTGGTTCTTCTAATAATAAGTACTTGAAACTTAATTAATTATACAGCGCAAACACTCTCTTGATGAATTTCTTTCCTTTATATTCTTATTTGCATTCCAATAATTGTAAAAGTTAAGACAGAATTCCAAGACTGAAGAACTGCCATTCTTTCATACTTTCCATCAAGTTATTTCTTGTCTTTTCACAAAAGTCTTTCTTATTTTAAAAGCGATGTGTAATGTCTTAATTATGTATATAAGATAGATCACTTAATAATAGAAGCAAAGAAAATTTATTTTTCTGAGAGCATGTGGAAAATGTAGTTCTCTTTTTGGGATTTGAATCCAGTCATATTCTGCGTTTTATGGTATTTTGCGTCTTTGGTATCTTGAGAAGCTTATTTAAAAATTGGTTTAAAATGTTTAAATGTATAATTAGTTATAAAATAGTGCAAGTGCTTCCAGGTCGTTAAAACGATTCATGAAGCTTCCTTTTAATCGGGCTTAATTTATTAGAGATGAGATTAGATTCCTAATGACTGATAGAGTTAGTAGATTTACACATTGGTACAGATTAGTTAGAAATGTAATAGGTGCAGTTAAAGAAATAGCATTAGTTAAGGCTTTTGAAAAGGTTAAAACTACATACTTTCCCAATACATTTTACTTAAAATTTAACTCAATTATTTTACTGCTAAAATATTTATCTAAATCAGAATTAAAAGTGAAAATTGGACCTTTTAACTTCGATGTACACAATTATCTTTATTCTTAGTCTTCAAATTTTATAAATCTCTGTAATCTTAAAACGTATTTATTATTATTTTCTTTAAATTTATGAGGATATAATAACTGTAGGGATAGGCGCAGGCAAAAGAATTTACAGCTTCAATCCAAAACTGATATTTTTCTACATTTCATAAATAAATAAAGATTGCTTCTTTCGTGTTAGATTTTATATCTCTGAAAGGAATTATTTTAACCTAAAGTCACTGATAATATTTTTGGATACTATAGAAGTCTCGATATATCAGACTTAAATAATAAGAAGCATTTTTTTTTGCTTTAAAGACATGAACCCCCAATTAAAAATAAAAAACGATGTACGTAAAAAGGAGATTATTCAATTGAATGTGAATGATTAATTATAATAATACTAGATTTTATAACTTTTTAAACTTTCCATTTGACTTTCAATTTCATAGCTTGTTAATGCAGAAAGTGTGCAATAACGATACGAAGTCTGAAGAAAGTACAAACTCATATAAGTTCGATGTAAATAACAAAAAAAGACATACAATTTTACCGGATCGAATGATAAAATGTAAAAGACATAAAAGAGCATAAAATGAAACTTCTTAAGGATGTTGGATCCAAGTCCTAATCTAAAAATTCGATTTCTTTAATTTACTTAACAAATATTATAATTAGAATTTTTTCCCTCTCCAGTAGTACTTATTTTTCAAATATAAGTACCGTGCAGAGCAAAAAAATTCCTAGTTTTTATACTTTTTTTGTAAAATTAAATAATGGAATTTTTAGGTTGGCACTTGGTCTAACACCTTTAATTTTTGTTCTATTGAAAGAAGTCGAGTGTTACTTTCATGAAAAACTTGTGTCTTATCAGTTTCACTTCACATGATCCATTATAAAATTTGTTTCGAAAAGAGCGGTTGAAACTCAAAGAAACTCAGCGCCTAATAGAAATATATTTGAAAGTAAATTTAATAATAAAAATAACTTTTATAATTACTCTGCTCAATAATCTCGTTGTTCAGCTTTGATATTCAACCCTTTTAATTTTCAATACATGTAAATAAAGTTAAGTAATAGTATTTCCAAAGTGTGCAGAGAGAATTGAGAAAGAAGTTGAATTGTATGCCGACAATATAAATTGCTTTAACGTTAATGAACTGTAATCAGTGGTCGAAAATTTGAATAAATCGTATTTCTCTAAAAAAAAAATCTACCTGTTTTCTTCTTTTTGCTTTATTTCTAATTTTCATTTCGACGTTTCTATAGGTGGGCAGTCGCAACTTTAATTTGGATAGAAAGTCGGTGACCAGGAACGAACCGGAAGTGGTAGAACCAGTCAGGGAGTCTCGTTCTAGGGCCAGCAAACGTAAGGCTGCTTCAATTATTGCCAAAATTAATAATATTTCTGATAGCGACCCGGAACCAGATGATGAATCTACTTTGTTGAAAAAAAGAAAATCTCAGCAGGAAGGAAGAACTACCACCGCAAGCGGAAGTGATGTGCAGATGGATGTAGATGAGCCCGACGAAGTTTTCGAAATGCCGAGTACATCCTCCTCCTATTTTGCCAATGAAACTAAGACACAAGACAGCGATGATGAAGACATTTTCGAATTTCGGGTCAAGAGTAAATCACCAGATTCCTTTCAACCTAGGAGAATTGTTCCTCCTGTTCCTGGTACCAACAAAGCTAAGAGAGGAAGAGGCAGAGGAGCAAAGACTAACTTCAAAGGGCCTCGTGCTAAAAAGTCTATTGAAAATGCCAAAAAAACTGCTGAGACAGAAGCCATTTCTGCTTCAAAAAAGTCTTTACCACCAGAAATTGTTTTAGACAACGAGGATGTTGAATTCGATGATCTTTCGAAACCAATCGACGTAAAAATGATCAAACTTCCACTCACTGAGAAAATGAAACTAGCGACACAGATCCTTGAAGATAAGAAAATTAAAGAGCAACAGATGGTAGAACAAAAGAAGTTTTATGAAAGTATGTTTGAGCAGGAAGCAAAGAAAATGCGAGAGGAAATTATGAGGAAACGATTAGAGGAGGAAGAAAAAGCGAAAAGACTGGCCAGAGAAAAAGAGGAGAAGGAGAATGAAAAAAAGAAAATGTGGAACAAGGTCCTCAGCGATAGTGTTAAACAAAAAAAGGAGAAGACAAAAGGATTGTCTGATGAAGATATCAGAATACAACTGGATGAAGACGACGTTGTATTTTGCGTTAGTATGATTTTTTAAAATAACGTTTCTCCAAGGGTGTTGGATCCAAATTCTCATCTAAAAATTCGATTTCCTCACTTTTCTCAACAAATATTATAATTCGATACTTTTTTCGCTTTTTAACGCTTTTCAATTTTTTAATAGAAATATGCATACAGAACGAAAAAATTGTATAATTTTAATACTTTTTTTGTAATATGAAAAGTTGGAATTTTAAGATTATATGTCGAATTCTACGTTTTATACAAAAAGTATTAAAATTATAAATTTTATCGCTCTATAGACACACTTATATTTTCAAAGAGAGTATGTTCACAGAGCGAAAATATATCTATTTATAATATCTGTTAAGTAAAATGAGGAAATGGAATTTTCAGATTTGAACTTGGATCCAACAACCTTAATAAATTTTTTAAATCTTTAAAAGTTTTGAAATAATGTAAGGATATTGAAATTAATATTTTAAAATATGGGATTTCAGTAGAGCTATAAATGATGTTTGTCTTCTTATACTTGACTAATATTCATTCGGGATCATAAACTGGTAAAATACAATCTAGAAAATCTTGTTTGTCGTTGATGACCTTCAAGATTTCGTGATCAGGCAATTTAGTGAGATAAAATTTCAAAATCAAGAGAAAGAAACTTTTCCTTAACTCTATTTAATTTTTAATTTTTTTATATTTGTTCAAATCTTCTTTACTCTTGTTTAAATTATAAGCAAAGACTTTATATTGGAAAATTTTTAATACACAGGATGACCAGCCACCAGTTCATGCAATAGGTTCAACATCAGAAAATCAAGTACCCTGCCCGATTTGTAATAAATTTTACCGCGAGAGTGAAATACAGAATCACGCATCAGGATGCGACCAATTTGAAGATGCCACACAGGATACATTAAGTTCTGTTGCTAGTTCACGCCAGAGGAGAAGTAATGGAATCAAGCTGAAGTGTAACATCTGCGACGAATACGAAACTTTTAATGAGTGTGATTACTTGGAACATGTTGAGATCTGCATGAACAAAATCGGAATCGAAAAACCTCAACGGTTTGTACGTTCATATATTCGATCATATATTCCTAAACGAGCCACGTAGTTTATGCAAAACCCCGAACTTTTATAATCCTTTTAAAAATACCTGAAATAACTATAAAACCTTTCTAATCCCTTAAAATCTTTTTAATTCTTTTTAAATCCTTAAAAAAAACTTTTAAATTCTTTGAGATCCATAGTAATTCCGCGAAATTATTAAAAACCTTTAAAAATGAGTTGAAATTACTTAAAATTATTTTGTATTTAAATCTCTTGAAATGTTTTGAAATCTCTTAAAATCTCCTGAAATTCTTTAAAATCCTTTAAAGTCTTTTTAAATCTCTTGAAATTCCTTAAAATTACTTAAATCACCTTGAAATCTTTGAAAATCACTCTAAATGTCTTGAAATTATTTAAAATATTTCGAAATCCTATGGAATTCATAAAAATTACTTTAAATATCTTGAAATCTCTAAAATTCCTTAAAATTCGTTAAAATTACTTAAAATTACTTTGTATTTAAATCTCTTGATATCTTTTAAAATCCTTTGAATTCCATAAAGTCAAATGAAATACCTTAAAATTACTTAAAATACCTTGAAATCTTTCAAAATCATTTTAAATGTCTTGAATTCGTTTAAAATATTTGGAAATTCTTTGGAATTCATTAAATCTTTTGTTATAATTTAAAGTCTCTTTAAAATCTCTTTTATTTCCTTAAATATATTGAATCTAATTTCTTTTTATGGGATCTGCATAGAACAAAATTGAAATCGAAAAACCTCAACGTTTTATACGTTCAAATATTCTTTTATTTGAATTTGATATCCTCTATTTTTTTTTTATTTTTTAATTTGTAGAATGGTTATCAAATGTATTGTTTATTCTACTCTTGTTCTGATAAGTACAATTTACTTTGGTTGCGCATTAACGCCAAGAAAGAATAATTTATCATCAAGTTTACAACTAAGATGAGAGGATGATGAAATTTGTACATTTGCTTAAAATATCTATGACTGATTAGAACGTTTTGTGAATTCAGTGAGAAAGTATCCATTTTTTTTCTGGTTACAGCGGTGAACGAGGTTGAATATCAAGGTCAGTTTCCTTCGGGAAGGAAGAGATTTAATCCGAAGGGGCGAAGCTATAAGTAATGCCATGGACTCTTGCATTCCAGAACTTTGATACCTCTAGTAACGATTGAATCGATTAAAGTTATTCTTTTACTTTTCATTTCTTCGCGTCTTCCATAGTCATGGCGTGAAATTTATACAATAAGTTAAATGATAGTGTGGATGTCAATATTACTTCAAAACGAAACTGAGTTTGATCATTGCATTTAATTTAATTGGATTCCGACGGAAACTGGGGCATTTAATTAATGCGATTGTTACGAAATTAATTAAAATCGAACTCAGGTTCATTTTCAGCATATTGGCTCTGAACATTCAGGGATGACCAGCTTAAAGCTTTCCAAACAGCCTCTTTACGTTTCCTCATATTCTTTTTCTCGTTTAAATTTGTCTTTATAGAAATCACAAAAAAAGTCGTTTTTTACTTGTATATAAAAAAACTGTTCCCTTGTTTAATTAACATTCTATGTTTAGTTTGTTTAGTGTTTTCATAATTAAAAAGAGTGTTTGAACCTAAGATATATTATATTTTATATTCTTGTTGGAATATTTGTTCCAATATACAGGATATACATAAAATGTATTATTCGTAAGTATTTTCACATGAACAACGAAAATTTTCAACAATTTCATATATAGACTCAATTTATTAACACAGCTTGTGATTTTAAAGAGAAACGTACAAAGAACTGCAAATGTGCTACTCTTAGCTGTAAGTGCATCGCCGCAAGGAACATTTGTGATATTTCTAATATAAATAGCCGATTTTTTAAATAAAAATATTCTACCACTTTATATAACGGAAATTCTTGAAATTGAACAACTTGCCTTTTCATTATCAAAAAGAATATCTGTTGACAGTAATAATAATGTTTTAGAGTGATTTATACGAATTTCGTGACTAAAAACGATAGTACTATACATATATATGTGTGTATATATATATCAAGCGAGCAATTTTATCTTCAAGGCTTTATCTCCTGTGTTAATATGGATGGGAAAATATAATATAGTGATACTGAGTAAAAAGTTTAGATTCTTAGAAGTTTAGCTTCCAATGTACCAAGAATGATCAGCAAAAGTTATTTTTTCTCGAGTTGTGATAATGATTAATGTGGTAAATGAGATTAATAGAATAATACGACTAATTCCATGACACTCATTTCGTTAACTCTCGCCTTGTCCTTGAATTTTACAGATCAAATTTCTTTGCACTCTCTGAGTCTTAGTTTAAAAACGTTTGATTTTAATTTTTATAAGTGAGATTTCTAGTGAGATTGATTAAGAAAGTAAAAAATCAGTTGAAACAATGTTCTTTCTGTGGAAGTGAAATTGTATTTTATTCTAATTTTATATTGTCAGATTAATCTGTTTACTATGTGAATTGTGAAAAAATAGTTTTTTTAATAGTTTTGCAGAAGTGTGACAAGGGGAACTTGTGTTAGTTACTGGCTGAAATATCAATAAATATGTGTATTTAATTGATCTGGAAAGGAGATAAAGCTAGGTGCAGTCTTGAAAATTGGTATCAGCTATTCTGTAGGAATTGACAATTTTAGAAGAGAAAATGGGAACAATTTGCATTTTTAGTCTGTTATTGATAATTGTATCTTCAATTGACGCAGAATCATTATTAATTCACGATGGATGGACTGGAATTATCAAATCTAGTGGTGAGTTTTCATTTTCGTCGTTTAAAAAAATTCGAGTGCTTAAACAACTATATTTATAATTTTATTAACAGGTCAAGAATTTCCGGCTACGGTACCTGGTGGAATTTATACAGATTTGGAAAACGCGCAAGTGATTCCAAAAAATTTGAAAGGATTCAACGATGTCAAAAACCGATGGGTAGCTAACGAGACCGTAACTTACGTGACAAACTTTGAAGGTAAAAAAACGATTTTAAAAAATATTTTAATCTATTTCAGAAGTTAGAATTAATCATTTTCTAAATTTACAGCCAATGACACTTTTTTGAATGCACCTAAAGTTGCTCTTGTATTTCATGGGTTGGATTCGTTTGCAAACATTTTTGTAAATGACGATTTAGTAGGAACGTCTGAAAATATGTTCGTAAAGTATGTTTTCGAGATAAGAAAACACTTAAAGGTAAATTAATTTATTCGAAATAAAAAACTAAGATGAAATATAAATCTGCAGCTTTAAACAAATTTTTCTATTTTTATTTTTCAGAAAGGATCAAACAAATTGGAAGTTTTGTTTGCTTCTCCCCTTAAAATTTCAAAGAGTTTGTACACAAAGCAGAAAGAGGATTATGAAGTGCTTCCTACTTGTACCCCAAAGGATTACAATGGAGAATGTCATGTTAATCACATTAGAAAAATGCAAGCCAGTTATGGTTGGGATTGGGGTCCAGCTTTTCCATCGATCGGTATTTGGTAAATATTTTTCTAGATCAGAAATGATTAGAGGGATTATTGCAAAAGATAAAACTTGAAAAGATAAAAGTAACAGCTTTTCCTTATCTGATTTGCAAATATTTATGCTAACATAAAGAATTAAAGAATTTTTTATAAAATAAATTTAGAAATTATTTATAATTTCTTTTTATTTAAATCTCTTGAAATTTTTTGAAATCCCATAAATTCAAATGAAGTCTCTTAAAATCTCTAAAATTCTTTAAAATCCTTTAAAGTCTTTTTAAATCTATTAAAATCTCTTGAAATTTATTGAAATTACTTAAAATTACGTTGTACGAAAATTTATTAGGACAATAAATTAATAATTTAATATATTCTAGGAAGAACATCGAACTGATACCAGTAACTGGAGCTTATGTAACTGATATTACAGCAGATGTTATTAAGAAAAAGTCTACCTGGGAGATCATTGTAGGAATATTTTTTGATACCTTGTCTTACGAAAGGAAAACATCTATAAACGTAGATATACAAGTAGAATTGGAACTTGATAATGGGAAAACTATTACTAATTCAACTAAAGTTCTGATTACACTGAAGAAGAAATATGGAAATACTTCCATTGCATTGGAAGTTCCCCAGGTATTAATAAATGATTAATTTGGATTTCAAATGTAAATCTTAAATTTGGGATTTTGAAAAGAACAGTTACTAGCATTTTAACTAACAATAAGTTTAATTGTATTCATTAAATAGGACTCAGTTCAACTATGGTGGCCTAATGGATATGGAGACCAGAAACTCTACAAACTCTCCACCAAAGTCAAAATCCTCAACTACGAAACCCTTAACCAAAAGCAAATAGGTTTCAGAACAGTGGAACTAGTTCAAGATCCTCTCGATGAGGGTCTCACTTTTTATTTCCGAGTTAACAGTCTTCCTATTTTCGCTAAAGGCAGTAACTACATCCCAGGCAGTATTTTTCCAGAGCAAAGCACGAAGCTAGAAACAATTTTACCTTTGCTAACTTCTGTGAAGGAGGCCAACATGAACATGTTAAGAGTTTGGGGTGGTGGAATGTACGAATCGGATCTGTTTTACGAATTGACAGACAAATTAGGAATTTTGATCTGGCAGGACTTTATGTTTGCCTGCAATATGTATCCTTCTACAGAATGGTTTATGAGAACAGTACAAGAAGAAGTCGTTCAAAACGTGAGAAGACTAAAATACCATCCAAGCGTTGCTCTTTGGGCAGGAAACAATGAAAATGAAGTAGCTATTTATGGTAATTGGTACGGAACTGGAGACAAAAAAGTGTACAAGAACGATTATATTAAATTATATGTCGACACTGTTAAATCCGAGGTCGAGAAATTGGACTCCACAAGAGCTTTTGTTGTAACTAGTCCTGGAAATGGATTATATAGCGATCGGAATGGTTACTTTGAAACAAATCCTTACTCGAATTTATATGGAGATGGTAAAACTGATATTATTTTATAAAAAGATCGGAGGTTTTTAATTTTGGAAGCTTCACACTTCCAAGGCTTTTCAGTTTAATGACAGGATACCATTTTTTTGCCGAAAAATAAAAATCCCGATTATGAAAAAATACCGAAAAAATAATTGCCGAAAATTGTTTATTAACGAAATTTAAATATACCGCAAATATTTATTAACAAAAGTAGAAAATACCCGAATTTACAAATTCCCGGAAATTTGATTTCCCGCAAATTTCAAATTACCGAGAATAAAAAAAAAAGTATTTTTCTTTTTAAAAAATTTGAAATTTGAAATTGTCGAGAATTTGAAAATTCGAGTATTTTATATTTTCTGGAAATTGAAATTTCGGGAATTATTTTGTCGGCATTTTTTAACATTCGACATTTTGATTTTTTGGCAAAAAGATGTTATCCTCATTTGGAATTTAAAAACTTTCTGATACGAAAGCTTTCATATTCCATTACTTACAGATTATATAATATAAATAGTTTACATTTTTTTACAATTAGAGTTTGGAGGATGATCAAGGATAATAATAATAATTTCAAACCCTTTGCAGTTCACTATTACAATTACTTTGGAAATGGCTGGGATATAAATCAATATCCGCGACCCAGGTTTTCATCAGAATACGGTTTTCAGGCGTGGCCTTCGATGAAAACTCTGATAGCCGCTGCGGAAAAGGAAGATGATTTAAAAATAGGCAGTGAATTTATGAAGCATCGACAACATTTGCCAGCTGGCGATGATTACATGAAACTCCTGATCGGCAAGAATTTTATTATTCCGGAAAGTAATAACAGTCGAAGAGATTTAGAAGACTTCATCTATTTAAGTCAGATTAATCAGGCAGTTTCGGTGAAGATACAAACTGAGTCATACAGACAAGCGAAAAGTTCTTTAAACTCTATTGGCGAAGGCTATACCAGAGGAGCTCTTTATTGGCAATTAAATGATGTTTGGCAAGCTCCTTCTTGGTCCTCAATCGGTACGAATTTTACTTACAAAATTTTAATTAAAATATAAAATTACAAAAGTCCAGTTAAAAAGAGAGCGGCATATTATTAAGGACAGAAAGCTGTATTTCATATATTTTCTTTTGTACTTTAAATTCAAGTCCATGGAGTTAGTTTCTTTAAGAGCATTTCAAAAAAATTATAAATCATTTCCGAATTACAAGACAAACTGACGTTTATGTCAAAATCAAATAATTGTTTTTTTACTAGAAACGTTATGAGGATCATAGTTCTTAAAAAGTTCCTCTGTAGTTTCTACCAATTTCTAATTTATTTTAATTTTCTAGACTTTGGAGGTCGTTGGAAGATGTTGCATCATTACGCTAAAGATTTTTTCGCTCCTGTAATTGTAACGACGAGTTTATCCGAAAACCGTGAGGTCACGATTTATGTCATTTCCGATTTGCACCGTAAATTGGAGAAACTTTCTGTTACATTGAACGTTTATAAATGGGATTCTACAGTTCCATTGTTTGTTCAAAACTTCAGTAATATTGCAGTTGTAAGTATTATGATGTTTTCAAAAAATGGATTTCTGAAATAAAAAGATTGATTTTATTTCTAAACGCCTTTCAAATTTGTAAGGCTTATTAAATGTGAAAAAATAATCTTTAAACAAAAACTTGCAGAAAGCCGATGAATCGAAACCAGTCAAAAAATTCTGGCTAGATGACTTCTTGAGAAAATCTGGATGTGGATCTTTAGCTTCAGCACAGAAAAATTGTCTCTTAGAACTTGTACTAAAAAATGAGACAGATAGCCAAGTTAGCGTAAATTACGTATACCCTACTCCTCTAAAATCCGTTTCTCTGCCAGCTGCTAAAGTAACTGTAAGAAAATTATTATTCTCAGTTCGAATTTAGAATAATTCTGTTGTTCACTACCCTAAGATTTGCAATAATTACTTTATCGTTTCAGATGAAAGTAAATCCGAAACCTCTGCCTGGAAAAGTTGCGAACTATTTGGATTATGAGATTGAACTAGAGTCGGACAAAATTGCCTTATTTGTTTGGCTAGAAACTGGATCGATTCGGGGAAGATTTTCAGAAAATGGTTTCCATATTCTACACGGAAAGAAGAAAATTATTTTACACGCTATGGAAGCTACAACTCCGAAAGAAATAACGAAAAATGTTTACTTTAAAACACTTTCCGATGTTTAGAGTAAGTCTACAAACGCGGAAAGTAAATGAAGAAATGTATTATACAATTATGTATTTATAAATCATTTAAATAGATTCTACAACAAGTAAATAAAATTATTAAAATAAGGAATTAATTTAACTTATTAATATAGATACCAGAAATTCTATCGAGATGGGAAGTAGAAATCACGATGTAAATAAATTTCGAATCCAATCAAAACAAACAGCATGATAAAGGCAATGCTAGCCATCCCATAAATCCACGAAAGCATGGTTTCCACTGAACTTCATTTTACATTTTGAAAATTTAAAAATCTCAAGATCATTGTACTTAACATTGATTTATTAAAAATTCTTTGGCATTTGTCCAAAGTCGATACAAAATCTTATAACATATGCAGACAATCATCTTGAAGTTAGATTAATAAATAAAAAAAGAGAGTCGAAAATTATAATTATGCAAAGAAAAACTGCGCGTTTTCGAAACTCCTTTTGGCATCAATAACTTAAAATTCATTAGGTATACATTACTCAAGATATCTTTTGCTTAGCTTAGTATTATATGAATATTATCACACAGTTAATTCATTTTATAGACGAGTAGTTTTAAGATTTAAGTAAAGCGTAGTTTTTAATCTCTGAAAAGTAGAAAACTCTGAGGGCTGGAAGAAATAGATTAACAGTTAAACTGTTAAATTTTCAGGGTACAGAAGATATTTACAGATATCTTCGTGTAAGTATAATTATCACAGACCATCAATTAGTTTTCCTAATAATAAATTTGTTAGTACTTGCAGCTTTTTGTGGGCTTCGCCAACTTATAGATATTAACTTGATTCTGACTAGAAGCAAGCAAATATATTAAAATTAGTATAAAAATATATTTGATAAATACTACTGTCAGTTACTTTCTAGTTGGTGAATCTGAGACTTGATGGTATTTATTGTCTCTTCAGAAGGCGAGTAAAGATAGCGGCGACTTAAATTGATTGCGACCATTATGCAGCAAAGTAGCAAAGGTCCAAAAATCGCTCCTTCTACACCCAAGCAAAAAATTCCTCCGGCTATCGACAAACCTGTGAGATACGGGTGTCCACCTCTAAAATTTGCAAATTGCATAATTAGGAAAACTGGCGTTATGATAATTAGGTATAGAATATTTGATATAAAATTTTATATAGATACGTAGATATGATTCAATATAGTTCAAAAATATACCCTTTGATTTCCTTGTAGAATTCAGTGACGACGATATTGCAAGGCAAGAAATGGAAAAAGAAGAAAAGCGTGGCAATCATCGGTCCTCGAGTAAACCAGAGTTCGATAGTTGCTGGTATACAAGCAAAATATGCATCGAGGAAGGGCACGGCTCCGAGCATCATTGCAAAAGCTGATGGCAGATAGACAATTTTCACTTGGAAGAGATTATGAACAAACCAGGTCCACAATCCGAAGAAGGAAGCTAGTTTAAACGTTGCTGCAAAAACGCCGATCACTGATTCCTGCAGAGCAATCACGAATCTGTGAAAATACGAAAATAATTAATAAAATAATAATTAAGATTAAATAGATCTAAAGTTTTTTTTATACTTTATTATTATTTGGCTAAAGTTTCTAAAATAATTGCATCTTTGAATATAAATATAAAATAGATAACATACCCTCCAAATTCAGACATGCTTCAAATAAAAAAGATCTAAATTAGCGAAGCCTTTTAAGAAATATAAAAGGTTTTTCTTTTAGAATTTTAAAATGAAGTTACTGTGAAGAAAAATTTACCTGTGACAGCTTATGGGACTAAATGTAGTTATCGCTTCGATGGGCTTGTAAGTCTTTCCACTCGAACTTAGGAGGTAAAATAAGGCAGTAAAAAACACTACCTGCAATCAAAAAGTGTTAATGTAAAAATGATATTAAGAGAGAAATAAAGTTAGAATATGGAAGTTTGAAACTTGCCATGCTAAGTGTAAAATTAAGTACGGCAGAACCGCTGATTAGGACAATATAGAGCAATTCTGTTACAATTCCTAAAATAACGGACATATTTCCTTTAACAATGCTCCAAATCGAGTCCAGGACTGACATAAGAATCCCAACGTTCTCTTTTGCAAAATTCTGAATGCTGGTCATGTTGAATAATTCTGTAATGATTAATAGCCAATTAAATTATTTATAATATTAATAATCCGAAAGAAATCTAGCACCAAATATACTAACGTAGGGGTGTTTTTCCGAAACTATCTTTGAAGCTTTCCCAGACTGAATAGGCAGCTTCAATATCCACAGTGGGACCAATCATGTCTGAACTGTCATTAGACATCATCCAAGCTTGATAAAGTCTGTCCCATAGTTCGACAACTTTTTTCTCCATCAATTCAGCCTTGGCAGGTTCCAAATCTTTCACGAGATTCTTTACCTTTTCCAAAAAATGTGATTTAAAAAGACTTTAAAGTATTTTAAAGGAATTCAGGGGATTTTAAGGGATTTCAAAATATTTTAAACAATTTCAAGATATTTCAAGTGATAAAAGAATTCCATTCAATTTTAAATATACATATATGTAGATTAAAAAGAAACTTGCCCCATCGGAAATTGCACTTCGCCCATAAGTATAGGCATTATCAAGAACACTGTTAACAGACTCTTCCCATTGCTCGGGAACCCAATCAATATCCGGATTATTCATCAAAGACGAGTTCAGTATGTCTCCTGTGACTTGAATCAAATGAATTCCTTCAGCATAAACCTGATTCAAAAATTATTTTTAAAAAACTTATTTTAATAAATACAAAACTTACGAATGATAAAGCAAAAATAATTTAAACGATAGACCCAAAAAGATCATCTCACCTGCATTGTAATGAAGATTGTAGCACAAATAGTAAAAACTAGTAGACCCAGAATCACGATTACAGTAGCAACAGAATCGACAGACCCTTTTAAAATCGTAGTCAATTTCTGATCCACAATTATCATAACTTTATATAAGCCTCTAACATGAACCGGCAACAAAGCATCGAGTCTTTCGTAGCACCAATTTTTCACATTATCAATAATCCCTTGAATTCGTCCCTGGATTTTAGTCCAAAGACCAAAGTAGCTACCCAACTGTTTGATAAAATAATACGCTATGGGGATGATCAAAATGTGAAAAATCCATTTATGCTTCCAGAGAAGCATCCCTGCACAAGCATACATAGTTCCCTTCATGTACTTATCTGTGTCGACTTTATCGTCTTCAATGTCCAAAGACATTCTCAAATCAGCTCTTAATTTCTTTAAGAAATGTCTCTCTGGTATAGAAATTCTCATAATTGGTGTCACATTACCAGAAGATTTTGATCTTCGAACAGACATGATTGATTTTCCAGGATCGGCATCGACTGTAAGAGCTTTTGATGTGATTTGAAGCTTTGGTATAATCCGTGGCTTATTTTCTACGGGAGTACTCGATGCAACTTCTGGATTTTTTTCATCGATGGAGTCCATGGATTTGATATTTGCTTCTAGCATTTCCTCGAATGCATCATCGTCTTCTGGGGATGTTGGTCTGTCGATTGAATCAGGATAGAGGATTCGAGAGTCATTGCGTATCAAGCTAATTGCTACTTCCAGAAAGGAGAAAGAGTTGCCTTCTAATTCCTGGCGTTCAAGGACTGCCAAAACCTCATAAATGAAACCAATTACAAGAAGGATTTGCAGGGTGCAGAAGACTATGACTGGATATGTGTCCACAATGTTGGATACATAGAAACTGATTATTAGCCACATGACGCAGGAAAAAAAGTAGAAGTGTAATGAGTTCTCTGGTCTCCAGTAGATGTAAAGAACTGACAGGTAACCGATCAAGATCAAGGATATCTGCAAATAAATCACTGTTTAGTATCCAAATGTTCTTACTTCTTTTTAATGTAATAAATATCAATTAAAAGACAATTATACACTAACGGTCAGAATTGTGAACTCGCAATTTTTGTCCGTAGTGTACTTACCATCCAGGTATTACAAGTGGAAATAAAGAATCCAAGAATCGCATTTCCAAGCATGCCAATTCTCCAAACCAAGCACATCAAAATGCTAGGCATATAATTATAAATCATAGAGCCAGTCGTTGTAAGAAAGATAGCGCCAAAAATGTACTTGAAGTGCTTTCGAAGGAAAGATCCAAGAATTTCAGAAACTTCATCAACTATGTACACAGGAATCGTAGTTAAATTAAAAATCAGAGGTTTATGAGAAGCTTCTGAGATGCTGAACCAGGAATGCACCCTCGTCGCTAAAGAACACTTGAATGGAAACAACACCGAGCCACATAGTAGAGCCCAAACTAGTGGTTTTACAAAAGGACTCAGGATAATATAAAGTCCGTATCCTGCAGCGCTAATCAAGGATAAAAGTAAAAGTGCCACAGCATTGTAAATTCCTTGTTTTAAGGCTTTTTCGTGCCCTGCACTAAAGCCTGACAGCTTATTTAAGAGGTTATCCATTTTCGAGAGATAATATACTTTTTGTGGTTAAGAACACACTATCAACACATTTTTCAGTCTTTTTAGAAATGCTGATCCAACTAATTATTACTGTTTTAATTATAAGGTGTGGTTTTGAATATACAAATTTTACATTCCGATAAAGTCTGCCGAATCCGTTAAAACGGTTGACAAAACTGGAATGCGGTATTTTGTTTGTTTACGTCACTCTGATCGTTACGTCACCTCGGTCACCACCACCACGTGACAACCATGATAAGTCACCTTTGAAAATAGTAAAATGTCTATTTATGAATTTAAAATAAAATGATTATTATTATTTTATTTATTAATAAATAAAATCATAAATTTTTCGGTGAACAAAACATCGTCCTGAAACTTTTGGAAATGAAATAAAAGATGATAAATTACGTTTATCTGCTTTGGTTTGTTAAAAATTTAACAAAAAGTTTTTTTCATGAAAACTAAAACTGAGAGCATTTTTCTCTGTAATCCTATTTTCACACAAAATAAAATATCACTATAAAACATTGGCTGATTTAATAAATTTTTTATATTTCAAAAAATAAAGTAAAAAATTGGAAATTTGCAGTCATTTTTCTCAGATTTGAAAGTAATAGACCATAAACCAAATCTTTTTAAGCAAGGATTGGTATTTATTATATTTAATTTGATAAAATGATTATAACTAAAAATTCTTTTATTCTTTAAATTTTATTCTAAAAACAAATTTTACTGAGAACATTTTTTGTTTCTTTAGTTTTTTGTTTTTTAATAGTTTTTTTTTTTAATTTTAGTAATATAATAATATTTTAACAATATAATTTGTTCACCTTGATGAAACAAATTAATTGATGTATTTAAAAAACCTCTATGAGTAAATCTAATTATGAATATGGAAAAATTTGTAAATTCGCCTAACAATTTATTTTCACGTGGGACTAACAAATTATTAAAAATGTAATATTAATTAGAAAACATTTTTTCCAAATCATAAGAAAAAATTATAAGAAAATAAAGCATAAATTATGTTCTCAGGCCTACGATAATTATATTAATATCATTTATTAAATACATACCTAATACATGTACATTTAATACCAGCATAATTATAATTTGGCTTGAATATCATTTTGATTATATGACAATAGAGTCGGTGCAATATCAAAATACGAACTCGCACCATCCTGTTGCAACATAACGTCTAAAATAGACACATAGGTCGACAATCGAACTTTATCCGCACGATACACCAGTGATTTCTCTGGTCGGCTTAAAGCCGCACCACACATGGTGACATCTCCCATTTCCAATAAACTGGAGAGGGTTGATGTGTAGAGATCAATAGACAAGGAATACGGATGTTTAAAAACTGTATCCTCTTTGTAAAGAATTTCCTCAGTCGCTTTTTGGGATTCTCTCATAATATTTTTGTCGGTTGATTCGCCCATCACAGGTTCGTCCCACTGAAAGAAAGTATTTTTAAAATGAATTCTAAATAAAAATTTAATTTAAATAAAAACAATATTAATCTGGATATGTTTTCACCTTTAAAAAAATACTGCAAGTAACGTAGACAGCTGCTATGTAGGGTAAAATAAGATTGCACAAAAGAGAATGCAATCTGGTATTGGAACCTATCGCGAGTGAATTTCCAAAATCCTGAACGCAATTTTCCCTTAACATAAAGGAAAGCGTTTCTTCCCATTCCGATTCCAAAGATTGGCCGATTTCTGTCGGTATTGCTAATTCTGTGCTTAAGAGTTTCCGCAACAATCCATAGTGTTCTAATACTTTCTCTAAAAAAACGATCCAGAAATTAAATTTCAATTTAAAAATTTTATATTAAAAAATGAGTTCCCTAAATTATACCTTTGGGTATGGCACCATTTTTGATTTGTTTGACGCACACTGCTAAGATAGCAGGCTTTGCCAAAAATGCTAATGTCGGATTCATATAAATGGCAACGCTTATGGCTGGAACCGAGATCCGCACCGTTTCATCACTCAAAAGATGTCCCTTCACATTCACTGCTTTGTCCGTCTTTATAATCCTGTGTCTTTCCTTCAGTCGTAAATTATTCGATGAATCAATCACGAGCAGATCTTTATGGACGTGAAACGACTCCAAAATTTCTTCCCTTTCTGTTCTCACACGTCCGCTGGAAAAAAGGATTATTCCATTAACTTTAATTTTCAAAAGTGCGGAAATACAACTTTAAATAAATACAAAGAAAATAAATTCCAAACACTTACTCCACATCTTTGGGAAATACTAAAGCTCCAACCGATTTGACTAGAAAACTTTTCATCCAAGAGTAATCTTCGAGTAAATTATCAAAACTGTATGACTCTCCTGGATGTGAATGAATTCTCTCATTGTACAAGAGAGCAATGACATTGAATGGCATGAGTACAGTGTTTTTCTTGTGACTCTCTATAATAGAGTACGCTAATTGCTTCACTCTTTCAGTGGGTAACTTTGCATTAGGTGATAAGGCACTTGATTTCCGAACGTGCATGTCTAAGTACTGTCTCGCCGAAATAGGTTCAGCGAAATTGAAGTAAACATGACCATGAGCGTAAGGATCTCTGAGAATGGAAAGTGACTTTAGAAGTTTCGTGGTGCTTTCAGCAGGTTTTGGTACCCCCAGCAACTCGTAAGCGAATAAAGTTTCTTCGAGAGGTCTATCGTAACTGATACTGATTGGTATAAATTGAATGTCCGTCACGTCACTTCGAAATAGAACATTCACTATCATTGACAACAAGCCTAAGACGTAAAATATAATTTAAAGGATTTACAAATAGACTTCATCTCTATTTTTCGTTATCTTATTTTATTTGGATAAAATAATACTTACCGTATTTAGGAGCAAGACTCTTTTGACTTCTGCTTCGTGTCCCTTCAATAAAAAATTCGATTGCCCGATCGCTGTGAGCCACAATTGAAGCGACATAAGCTCGAAAGATTTCTTTATAAAGCTTGTCAGTAGAGAAACTTCTTCTCATGTAAAATGCTCCAGTCTTCCGCAAAAGCTCTCCGACGATTTGCATCCGGTAAAAATCCATTCCACTCGCAATATTTGGCAGAGCCATGTCGTAAGAGAAAAGAATGTATGATAGCAATACAAAATCTAGGTAACTTCTATGTGATGGAGCATAAACATATTGAACTTGAGCGGTGCTCATCTGATTTCGTATACTCAGTAAAAATTGCTTGTTCAAGTGAACACTTATCAAGATTCGTTTCATAACTTTGGTAATCAGCAATCCTGAAATTAATAATCTTGATATAGAGATGTTTTTGATAATAGATATTCTTATTTTTTTAAATTCTTTACAATATGGCAATATGCCAAAGAGGATATCACAGAACGTTAAAATTTATGGAAGAAAGTAAACGATAATTTCGAAAGTACAAGAACAAACAACTCTTGAGAGTTTTTGTATGCTTCTGAAGGTCCAAGAGTCGCAAAAGAAGTACAGATAAGAATTAAATAAGAATAGAATACCTAGCCAACGAACTGTTGGAAGATGAGCTTTGCTGGCCATTTCCTCGAGCATGGCTCGAGCTTCAGCAACAATGACAGATTTATCGACCTGGCGAGCAGCAGCCAAGCTTTCGATGACCATAACGACTCGCGGATTCGCGAGAGTGGCTCGAATAGTCTGACTCCTGGAGTATTTCAACTCTGGTGGTAATTTGTGAGGTGGTAATGGATTCGTAGCTCGCGAAACCCATAGAATATCACAATCCTGTCGCCTCTCTGCCAGTAAATCGTGGAACTCCATTCTAACTGACATCGTAACTTTGAAACACTTTGAAGTTTTCACCGATGAGATTATAGCTTAGTACGTTTCACTCATCCCCCTCCTAGTAGTAAGGTGAGCACGCCAAAGTAAATTCCAAAGATCAATGTCATTTCCTATGCAAATTTTGCATACAGCGTTTCAACTTTCGACGAGCGGTATTGAGGTTTGTTTGCGGGTTTGTTTGATTAAATTACAGGTTATGTTTCCATTTGTGAATTTGACCAATTTGACACTTGAGGTTATGTGTTTCAGAGCAAGCAGAGCAGAAATAATCGAAATAATCAATGTTTAAGAATAAGGTTGCAAAAATTCGTAGAATACTTTTGATGGTTTTTATGAAATTTTTTTTATGTGAAACAAGTCAAGAAACAGGAGGAGAGACCGCGCCGTGGTGCAGAAGACGGAGAGCAGACGGATTTTGTAAAACTGGAAAAATCGGAAAAACATTTTCACGATTTCCATCTTTGCCGCGCTAGTAAATCAAAATTTAATTGGCAAATAACAGAACAGATTTTTCCTTTTCTCTTTACTACTGTTTAACTGGTTTTCTTTTCAAAATATGTCGAATTTAGCCTTTTCAAAATTATTTTTACCTTCAATTTAAAAATTAGCTTAGGAGCTTATAAATCTTCGGAGAATAATTAAAATATAAATTTAACACCTTGTCGAAGGCAAGATAGTTTGAATTTTCCCGCCGCCAACTTTGTAATATGTATTTGAAAATGAATTTGGTGTAAATTACGTAAATTACGTAAAAAACCTCATGTAATTTACCTAAGGTATATTACGTGCACAACCCTGTGCTAGCCTCACATGCTCACATGGAATTTCATCACCTAACCTTATTTAGAAAAGCCGAAGATATTTAATAAAATCGGGTCTATTTTGAAAATATTGCATACGATTTTGATTGAAAGGAAGAGACAATTTTGAAAAATGTCTCTAAAACTTATCGTCAAAGCGAGCGATCCTCCAATAGGTATGCAAAAAAATCTTAAATATGTCACACTAATGTCTGATGAAAATTCAGATTTTTAATATAAAAATTCTTACACCTATTTGTCAATTCTTTATTGACAATTAGAGAAAGGAGTTTACTTCCCATTATTGATTTAGAAGAAAAAAAATATGAGAAATATACAGGATTTATCATACTTTTTTCAGGGGCTTTGATTTTGAGTGAAATAGTTTCTTCTGATGGAAAGACTAAGATTCCGGTAACTTGGTCTAAAGACTGGAAAGGATCAGGAAATGTCCAGTTATTTGATAAAGAGGGTCACTTAGTTGGTGAAACCAATAATGATGTTGCTCGCTATTTGGCAAGAACTTTGGATGTGAATTTGTATGGTAAAAAATTTTTTTTTCTAAGGATTTGAAGCAACACTTGCTTCTTGAATCTTCTTGAATTTCAATACTTTCAAGTTGATAAGTTTTTAATTAGAATACTTTTACAGTCATTTAAAATTGAAAAATACCTGCTTTCTAAATTAAGATAATCTTGTTTAAAGGAGGCAATGCAGCTTTGGAAAGAACAGAAGTAGACCACTGGCTCTCATTTTCAATTGGACCTCTGCGAGGTACTCAATCTCTGATCGAGTCCCTTGAATACTTGGATCGTATGCTGATGCCCAAAACATGGTTGGTAGCAAAACGAATAACCATTGCTGACATCTGCGTATTCTCGAGTCTATCCGAGGAAGATGTATTAATTTCTGATGGAAAATATCCCAGTGTATTGAGATGGTATAAGCAAATTTTGGACCTTCCTGCTACTAAATTAGCACTAGATACTGTTTCAAAGAACAAAACAGCCCCTGCTACCAAAATGAACAAGCCGAGAGGAAAACCAGCTGAAAAAGAAACTAAAGGCGCACAGAGTTCCAATACGAGGAAGCAGGAGGGCAAATTTATAGATCTGCCTGGTGCTGAAATCGGAAAAGTGCGTTTAATTTAATTATGAAACTTGAAAACACATGCAAATTATAATCGTCGTTAATATCAATCATTTTTTCAGGTTGTGGTGCGTTTTCCACCTGAAGCAAGTGGATTTTTGCATATTGGTCACGCGAAAGCTGCACTCTTGAATCAGTATTACGCTGAAGCTTTTCAAGGCCAGTTGATTATGAGATTTGACGACACAAATCCTGCAAAGGAGAACGTCGAGTTCGAAAAAGCTATTCTCGAAGATTTGGAAATGCTGCAGATAAAACCAAATCGATTTACACATTCTTCTGATTATTTTGATCTAATGCTGAAGTATTGTGATCAGCTACTTAGAGAAGGCAAAGCATACGTGGATGATACTCCTGCTCAGGATATGAAAGATCAACGTGATCAAAGACTACCTTCGAGAAATAGAGATAACTGTAAGTTTAAAAACTCAAAGGTTTTTACATTACAGTTGTCACAGTACCTATTACCATTAAAAAAGGTGAAAAGGTGATTTTTTAAATAATAATAGGTGATATAAATTTGAAATAAACCTAAATCAATAAGTGGAACTACTAGAAAATTAGACTAGAAGGAAAAAAATCTTAAAATCTTAAAATTTCAATTGATTTTAAAGAATCACCAGAGATTTGACGGGATTTCATTAATTTTTTTATAAGCATTTGAAAGAGATTCAAACAGGAAATGACTCGGAATTATCCGATAATTCCAATGTCAATAATTTTTCTTATGATTCAACTTTATCAATTGAAAAAAGTTGGAAAGGTGACAAATTTCCAGAATATGTGAAATAGGTGATCAAATTCAAAATAGGTGAAAAAAGGTGAATAGGTGACGACCTGTGATGATTGACTTTATGATCTTTGAAAATTTAAATGAGTCGTCTAAAATTTCATGGTTTTCAGCCGTTGATAAGAATATTAAGTTGTGGGAAGAAATGAAGAAAGGAACTCCGAAGGGTCAAGAGTGCTGCGTGAGAGCAAAAATTGATTATCAATCTGCAAATGGTTGTATGCGAGATCCAACAATTTACAGGTGCAAACCGGAGCCACATCCTCGTACAGGAACTAAATACAAGTAAGTTTAACATTTTAAGATTTGAATATTCCATATTTTAAGAATTTCTGACTCATTACCTTCTTGTCTTAAATTTAATATAATTGCCTATTTATTTTTTAGGGTATATCCCACCTACGATTTTGCCTGCCCAATTGTGGATGCAGTTGAGAACGTAACGCATACTCTGCGAACAACTGAATATCACGACCGAGATGCCCAGTTCTACTGGTTTATAGAAGCCCTAGGTCTCAACCGTCCCTACATCTGGGAATATTCTCGTCTAAATATGACCAATACTGTCCTCTCGAAACGAAGATTGACTTGGTTTGTCACAGAAGGTTTGGTAGATGGCTGGGATGATCCTCGCTTCCCAACAGTTCGAGGAATTTTGCGTAGAGGAATGACTGTCGAAGGACTAAAGCAATTCATCATCGCACAAGGAAGCTCAAGATCTGTCGTCTTCATGGAGTGGGACAAGATCTGGTCATTTAACAAGAAGGTTATTGATCCCATCGCTGTTAGGTAAGATACTACTGAAACTTTAGACTTCGAAATTTATTTCTTATTTACTTATCCTCCTTTTTTTACAGATACACGGCTTTGAACTCTGATGAACTGGTCACAGTCAATGTCCAAGGTGCTAAAAACGAATGGATCACTGTTCAGAATCATCCAAAGAATCAATCATTAGGTACCAAAAAAGTTCGAGTCAGCCCAAAGATCCTAATTGAAAAAGTAGACGCTGAGGCTTTAGTCGAGGGTCAAAATGCGACTTTTATAAACTGGGGAAATCTCTTAATAAAGAAGGTGAAGAAGGAAAAGGAATCAATCGTTAGCGTTGAAGCTTCCCTGAACTTGGAGAATAAAGATTTCAAAAATACTTTGAAACTAACGTGGCTCTCCGCACAAGAAAGTGAGACTAAAGACTCAGCAGAAACCAAATTGGTGCCTTGTTACGCTGTTTACTTTGATCATATCATCAGTAAGCCTGTTCTCGGCAAAGACGAGGATTTCAAAAATTATGTCGCAAAGGATACAAGGGTAATTTAGAATCTTTTAATAATCTCTATGATTTTTAAAAATAAATTGGTTCAAAATCTTGCTGATTTATAAATTTTGGAGTTTAGAAAGAAGTACAACTTGTGGGAGAAACTGAATTAAAGAGAGTAAAGAAAGGAGAAATAATTCAACTTCAGAGGAAAGGTTTCTTCCGTTGCGATGTTCCTTATTCTCCAGCAGACGCTTTCTCATCCCGAGAAACACCCCTGATTTTATTCCATATTCCTGACGGACACACAGCTTCTCCTATTACTCAATCTGTAAGCAACGTTGCTGAAAAGAATACTGTTCCCCCATCAAAACAAAAGGTAGGCTTTTTATGTGTTATTTTTTAAACATCTTCTTTTGCAATTGTCAACAAAGCATTTCTCAGTTCTGCTTACTCTTCAAATTTCGAAATTCCCCGACCTTAAATTTGTGATAAAAACATACTATATTCTATATCTATATTACGATGTCCCGCTTTTCTTATTATCCCCACTCCTTGAAAAGAGAAGGGAACTATTCTCATTACTTGCGGTCAGCAGTCACTGCAACGTGTTTCCACGCGTTAGTCTGCTTTCCATATGTAAAAAAAAATCTTCTATATCTATATAAAGTAAAAATTTGAAAAAAAAATTGCGAAAGGTAATATTAAACTTTAGAATGTTCAGTCTTTTCTATTATCTATTTGTTTTATTATTTATAATTCAGAATTAAGCTATTTTTAAAGAATATTTAATTATAAATTCAAATTTAAATACATCTATTATTTCAAGTTAACTATTTAAAAAGTTTAAATACAAATATTTAATTAAAGCATTATTTTTAGAATTGGATTTTCTAATAAAATATTTTAATTCCCCTTATTCTTATTTCCAGAATGAAGATGCTCTTGAGAAGCAGAACGAAAAGATTACTAACCAGGGCAACAAAGTTCGAGATTTGAAAAATGCAAAAGCTGATAAAGCGACGATTGATGATGCAGTAAAAACACTCCTAAGTCTTAAAGCCGAATACAAATCACTTGCGGGTGTCGATTGGAAACCTGGTGCACTTGTTAAATCCGAAACTTTGACTCCAGCTTCTAAAATGTCAAATATGAACGTCAACGACCTGCTTGCTCAAATACAGGATAAAGAGAATAAACAAAACGAAATAGCAAAGGAGCTTACGCTTTTAAAAGCTGAATACAAAAAGACAACAGGTCAAGATTGGAAGCCTGGTGCGACTCTACCTGTACCTAAAACTTCGACTAACTCTGCAGAAGATCTTTCAAACGAAATAGCAAAGCAAGGAGAAAAAGTAAGATTACTGAAGTCCCAAAAAGCTGATAAACCAACTGTTGATCAGGAAGTAAAAGAACTTTTGAGACTGAAAGCTGAGTACAAAACTGCAACTGGTCAAGATTGGAAACCTGGTGCGACTCCTCCAGTTAATGAAGTTAAAGCTACGAGTAATGCTGGCGAGAGTATTTCTAATCAAATAGTACAACAAGGAGAGAAAGTTAGACAACTAAAATCTCAGAAGGCTGATAAGGCGACGATTGACCAGGAAGTGAAGGAACTTTTGAGATTGAAAGCTGAGTACAAATCTGCAACTGGTCAAGATTGGAAACCTGGTGCGACTCCTCCAGTTAATGAAGTTAAAGCTACGAGTAATGCTGGCGAG
>JAUESH010000046.1:1354409-1386401 GCA_032275165.1 Synergus magnus
AGTATTTCTAATCAGATAGCACAACAAGGAGAGAAAGTTAGACAACTAAAATCTCAGAAGGCTGATAAGGCGACGATTGACCAGGAAGTTAAGGAGCTTCTGAAACTGAAAGCTGAGTACAAAACTGCTACTGGTCAAGATTGGAAGCCTCCAACTAATACACTAGCACCCGCTGCAAGTAGTGCTGCTGACTCAAAAGTTAATGCAATAGCAAACAAAATCGCTGAACAAGGCGACAAAGTAAGGCAGCTTAAATCAGCTAAAGCAGACAAAACTGTAGTCGACCAAGAAGTGAAGGCTCTCCTCACTTTAAAAGAAGAGTACAAAGCAGTAGCAGGGCAAGAATGGAAGCCACCTACTGCCCCAGCTGATAAAAAAGGGAAGAAAGGAGAAAATGCATCAAAATCTGGAGGCAAAGAATCCAAAGGACCTAAACAAAATGAAAAAGCTTTGAAGAAAGCGGAAAAGGAAGCTAGTAAAGAAGATACCAAAACTGGAACCAGGTTGGGTCTTGAGGCGAAGAAGGAAGAAAATCTTCCCGATTGGTACTCGCAAGTTATTACCAAAAGTGAAATGATAGAGTATTACAACGTATCTGGCTGTTATATTCTTCGTCCCTGGAGTTTTTCTATCTGGGAGGTGATCAAAGATTTCATCGATCGGGAAATTAAGAAACTGGGTGTAAAGAATTGCTACTTCCCTATTTTCGTCTCTCAGGCGGCTTTGGAAAGGGAGAAGACTCACATTGCTGATTTTGCACCAGAAGTTGCATGGGTAACGAAAAGTGGAGATTCTGAGTTGGCAGAGCCGATTGCAATCCGTCCAACTTCTGAGACTGTTATGTACCCAGCTTATGCGAAGTGGCTTGCATCTTACAGGGATTTGCCTCTTAAGTTGAATCAGTGGAACAACGTTGTGGTTAGTGTTCAAAAATTTATATCCTTATTAATTCAAAATACATTACCGGTCAGAATTGTGAATTCACCTGTTTTTCGATAATCGTTTAAGTTTTCTTAAATTTAATTACATCAAAAATTACATTTTTTCTTTTAAGTAAGTTAAAAGCTATCAAAATTCTGCTTAAAATTTAAGCTCAGGCTTAAAATTCAGCTCAACACTTTGTTAATTTTTTAAGAAGATATTGCGAAAAAACCTCAAATCTCAACATTTTATAAAAATATCAATAACTTTCGAAATAATGAACATTTTTTTTTTATTTCTTGCGATCATTTTAAAGGCAAATTTCTATGGAATCTGACAAACTTTATTGGTATAATCAGAGATGAGGTATAATTTTACAATTATTACCCTGCATTGTGTAAGGATTTAAAGTTGTCGCGAAAAAGTTGAACATGTTTGAATATTTTTCCTGTTGAGAAAATTATTTTTTATAAAATATAGTAAATAATTAATCATGAAGTTTCTGCAAAATGTCTCCTGGGCTCATTTTAAGCAGAATTTTGATAGCTTTTAACTGGCTTAAAAGAAAAAATGTAATCTTTGATGTAATTAACAGAACCTAAACGATCGTCGAAAAACAGATGAACTCACAAGTCTGACAAGTAGTGAATGATTAACTATATTGTATTTAAAAATTGTTTTTTCATAGAGATGGGAATTCAAGCATCCTCAACCCTTTTTACGGACGAGGGAGTTTCTATGGCAAGAAGGTCATACTGCGTTCGCCAGCAAAGCAGAAGCTGACGAAGAAGTTATGACGATTTTGAATATCTATGCAAGTGTCTACGAAGATTTGCTAGCAATTCCAGTAGTTAGAGGTCGCAAAACCGAAAAGGAAAAATTTGCTGGTGGTGATTACACAACCACCGTGGAGGCTTTCATTTCTGCGAGTGGAAGAGCGATTCAAGGTGCGACGAGTCATCATCTCGGACAGAACTTTTCAAAGATGTTTGATGTTCAAGTGGAGGGAGCCGAAGAGGGAGGCGAAAAGACTTTCGTGTATCAGAACTCCTGGGGTCTGACGACTCGCACGATTGGAGTGATGATAATGGTTCACGGAGACGATAAAGGACTCGTCCTGCCTCCTAATGTTGCTTGTATTCAGGCAGTAATTGTTCCCTGTGGAATAACAGCTTCCACGACACCGGAGCAAAGACAACAGCTTATGTCCGAATGTGAAAAATTAGAGCAGGAATTAAAGAAGTCCGGCAAATTGAGGATACAGGGAGACTACAGAGATAATTACAGTCCTGGGTGGAAGTTTAATCACTGGGAGTTGAAGGGCGTTCCTTTGAGAATAGAGTTAGGACCTAAGGATTTGGAAAAGAAGCAGGTGACTCTGGTGCGAAGAGATACGGCAGAAAGATTGACTAAGTCGAGAGCTGATGCGTATTCGTCCGTCAGTAAATTGCTGGAAGAGATTCATACCAGTTTGTTTACCAAGTAAATATCTGCGATCATTTTTTCCTTTTTTGAATGATGTATTAAATCTGAGTGCACTCTAACCATATTTTTGTTTTTTAACAGGGCTAAAGAAGAATTGACGAATCATATTAAGCAGACACATGAATGGGCAGATTTTTGTTCTCATTTGGAACGTAAGAATCTGATTCTTGCACCTTTCTGTGGAAATGTTTCCTGTGAGGATAATATAAAGGCTGACAGTGTCAGGTAATTATTCTTTAGATTCTATATTATATTTAATTTTTGAAACAAACTTATTAAAAGGATTGATTTGCTATTATGGGATGTTAAAATTAACGACTTTCTATTATAGAGAGGACGCTGGGGATGAGCCTGGGGCACCTTCCATGGGAGCAAAGAGTCTTTGCATCCCCTTCGACCAACCAAAGAATGACTTGAACAAAGCCAAGTGCATTCACAAAGGTTGCAAGAACAAGCCAAAGTTCTACACTTTGTTTGGTCGTAGTTATTAATTGTAGTTTTGTAAAAACTGGGATTTCAAAGTATTCTGTCGCGGTAATCATATTTTGTTAGACATGTCTGATTATTTTGTAATGTACAGAAAATGTTCGATTAAAGAATTTAGTAATACTTTTAGATTACATTTTATTTAAATCAGTATACCTTTTAGCAAATTTATATTGCTTTATTATTTCAAAATCTAAATTAAGGGGTTAGGCCACTATAGAGCACGAAAAAATAGGCATGCCTTAATGCTGTTGCCAATGTTTAAAATGTAAGTTTTGCATTATAAGCTTATTATTACAGCTTTCTACTGCTTTTATTCCTGAAGTATAATATAAACCAATATAAATTCAAGTTTCGCGCCTTTTAAAAGATAAAATCTAGTGAAAAGTTAGTGATTTTTTAATGTTAAATTTAGTGATTTTTCAAGGGCCCGACTGGGATTTTCTACTTGAAACAGTTGGCCACCTTGACTGACGGACACGGACGCCGCAAAACAGAAACACGTGCGTTTAGGGAGATTTGTATATAAACAGTTATAAATGCAAATTTAACAAATCTTACAAACTGCAAACGTCTCCCTTACATCTTTTTACTTTTTAAAACTTAACTGAAAAAAGTTATTTGTCTAAGGAAACGTTTTTCAAAACATTTCAAAAGAAAATAATCTGACTGAATTCTAACCCCCAAATCGTTGAAAATGGGTTCTAATTCAAATTTTAAAAAATCACGAGAATCTCGGATACAAATGGAAGAACATGGAGTTATTAATGTAAGTAAAACTCTATAACATTTAGTCTTTAATTTTTCATAAACATTAATAGGTAATATATGGATATATTTTTCAATTTCAGAATCTTGAAGAGCCCTGGAGCTTGAAAAAATTTAAAGAGGTATGTTTTTGAGATAATTATTCTTATTATATCTATAAGATGTGATAGATAATAATTGTTATTAATTTATATCTTTGTTGTAGAATTTCAAAATAGAAATAATTCAAGAATCGGAAGATCAGATGGAATTAGAATTTGACTTGATTGGATGCCAGACTTCTTTGGCTAATGCGATACGTAGAATTCTACTTAGTGAAGTACCTTCTATGGCAATTGAGAAGGTTTTTATTGTCAATTATACAAGTATAATGCAGGAGGAAGTACTTTCTCACAGGTAAGAACAATTTAAGAGTTGAACATCCTTTCCATTTTGAATCAGATACGTTTATCTTAAATTACTGTACCAATTATTGAATTCACTTTTCCAATTACCAGAAATTTAATACCATTATGTTATTATTAGACTTGGGCTTGTACCTCTTAAGGCGGATGCTAGATTATTCGAATATCCATCAAATGAAGGAAACAAAGACGACGAAGTTAATGAGCATGATACTTTAAGATATTCGCTTAAAGTTACTTGCACGAATAATAAGCAAGCTTCTAAGGAATCTAGAAGACACGAGGAAATGTACATCAATCACAAAGGTAAATAAATACCGAAACTATAATATATATTAATTATAATTTTAATGTTTCATTACAAATAACAAATGAATTAAACCAATAACGATTCATACTTTTCAGTTTACAGTGGGGATATAAAATGGGTTCCGTTTGGCAGTCAACACGAACTTTTTCCTGAAGGTGAAAAACAAGTAGGAGTTATTCACCAAAACATTCTGCTAAACGAATTGAATCCCGGTCATGAGATGAACATTTTCATGCATGCCGTCAAAGGAATCGGTAGAGATCACGCTAAATTTTCCCCCGTCTGTATGTATACACTATAGCAAGTATTTTTAAATATACTAATTACGGTACGAATTATTTTTACTTGATAGGTACAATAAATTGTTTACTTATAATTTTTTTCAGCAACGGCTTTTTACAGACTTATGCCACGAATTACCTTACTCAAGCCTGTAAAGAATGAAATGGCAGAAAGACTGAAAAGTTGTTTCAGTCCGGGAGTGATAGAAATAGTACCAAGTAAATCTGGTGGTACTGAAGCTAAAGTGAAGAATTCCCGTTACGACAGTTGTTCCCGTAATGTTGAACAACATGAGGATCTGAAAGATTGCGTTTCGTTGGAACGAGAACCAGACCACTTCATTTGTAAGTGTTTTTAAATTTTCTACTCATCGATTCTATTTGAATTCTCCGAAATTCCAAAGTATTTATTTTAATCTATTTACTGAAATCTTTCAGTTACTATTGAGTCCGTCGGTGCGCTCCCCTCTTCCGTTCTTTTTGTCGAAGCTGTAAAAGTTCTAAAAGGAAAATGTAGAACATTTATTGAAGAACTTGATACCATCAGCTAATAAGTAACCATAACTCCTATAAAATAACTAGCTTTTATCGACTTAAGAGCTTAATCTCTCAGATTTATTAGGTATAATCAATCTTGTATCAAAATAAAATCGTTATTTAATTTGACGCGTATAATAACTGTCGAATTTTAATTAATAATTAGACTTTATATCCAGTCAAGTAAAATCCCTCTGTTTTTCATATTTGAAATACAAATTACGATTGGTTAACAAAATTTCTCTAACTTTTAACCTTTAATGTTGACAGATGTCAGATGAACACTGACACTTTCTGAATCGCGAGGAGTCTCTTTCAAAATTCTCAGTGCGCAATGCATTTTTACTCTCGTTAATTTCTCTACCGTCCTCAAGATTTAAAACTCAAAAAAACGAATTTCAGAATCCTCTAAAAAAATGGATCTTAAAACTTGCTCTGATTTCAACGAAGAACAGCTCTACATGTTAGAATTTCTCATCGACCACATTGATCTAAACGCCGAAACGATAAAACGAATAGGAAATTCACCCATCAGTGTTAATCTAAAGTTCATAGATTTTCCAGTATTCGAACTAAATCAAGAGGAATTCGTTCACACGAAAAAGAAAGCACAAACCCCTACAAAATTGAAGAGCGATAAATTAAAGTCAGGTTCAGTGGATTTCAGTATGGGAAAATCGTGCCTCTTTCCAAAAAAACCAAACGATTTAGTTCAAGCGATGCGTTCACAGCCCCTAAAAATTGGAATATTCACAGCAACTGAGAAAAACGAATGCGAACCAGAAAAAGAGAAAGCTCCTGTCTGTGAATCTAAAGTATTATTGTCAGGATGTCTTTGCGACCAAGTGACAATGGCTATGAACGATAAAAATCACCTTCCCAAACCTTATATTATAAAAAATACTTACAACCTCATCGACAATGAGGAAAACCCTTCTGGCACTATCACATTATTTTTGAGGCTATCCTGTTTTGGAAAGTCAATAGTAACTCAATTTGCCTTGCAAGACAGGTCTTTTCTTTTCAAAAGCTCTCAATCACCCAACGAATTCCAATGCACAAAAATTCCGACTGAACCTGAAATGAACCAGGTTGGAGTTTGTGACTCTCTGCTAGATCAAGAAGGTGACGTTCGGTCTTTGAAGCCACAGAATGTGATTGGATTAACTTCGATTTGCCAGGACCTTGCTAAAAGGGATGGAGGACCTCCTGATCTTTTTCCTCTCCTTCCAGAAGTTGTTTCAAAGAAAGAGATTAAAGAACTATTCAGGAAAGAACCAAACCTTCCTAAAGGAGATCCACTATGTATTTGTCCTAATGATGGGAGTTACTTAAAGACTTTGAGTAAAGTCCAGTCTTGTGGTGGAGTAGGTTGTGCAGGTGGTCTTTGTGTTGGGACCAGGTTACTGGATCCACTTCCTAGAGATCATCATGGAGCTTCGTCAACAAGTCCTTGTTATACCGGAAGTTGCTGTACTGGAGGAGTTCAAAATTGCTGTAAATTGTTTCGGATGAGAGGAGGAGGATGCTGTAAAGATGGTACAGGTGATTTTTTCTATATTGCTTAGTTTACGCGTATATTTGAATCTCTAGTTTGTATTAGATTCTTTAGTTTCAGAAATTATATATATGAAATAATTACAGATTCATCTAGATCTGGAAAGCAGTTAAGAGGAATAATAGATAATCCAATCTTCTTGAATTTCTCACCCCAGAAAGATCTCCCCAGTAATCAAACAATGGAAACCTTAGTTTCTGGCGCCTGTAAATCAGCTTGGAAAGATACAGCAACGCCTAATAAAACAGGTTGTGGGTGTTTTGGAAAACGAGGAGGAGGATTAGATTCAGGGGGAACGTGTTCTAAGAAACCATGCTTGGGTATCGACTGTTTGTGCAAAGCCTTTAAGGAACTTCAGGAATTCGTTGACTCCATTGGAAAAGTTCCTGGCTTAGTTGGTTTGGGACTGCCGGATCCTTCGGAAAGTCCTTTTTTTGGGAGAGAAAAGGAAACTGGCAACACGTGTGAGCCAAAAATCACGAAGATTTCTCAAAATCAAATTCGACCTTCCGATGCTCCAAACACAAATGTTTTACAAGTTAAAAATTCACAGACAAAAGAGAAAAAGGTATTAATATAAATCTAATATTATTAAACTACATATTTTCTAAAAATTTTAGATCAATTTTCTGATATACTAAAGATATCTGTATTTTCTTATTTGATTTAGGTTCCCGAAATGAAAGATAAACACGAGTTATCAAATTCATCAGTTCGTGAAATGCCGAATTCTCAAACTGAAAATCTGACCCCTGCTCTCGGGAAACTGAAAAGAAAAGAGGATAAGTCAGAAAAAGTGTTGTACGATGGTCAGAGATCGAAACAGGAAATATCGCAAATCGAAACTGGTCCTTGTGGAGAATCCAAATGCAAGTCTAAAAAGAAGAAGGGTAAAGAAGACTTAGAAGACTCTATGACTAGTAGTTACAGAATGTTTGACAGGAAAAAACCTAACAACAGTGTAACTGTCAATTCATCGAAAATGAGCGGCAATATTAAAGTCGAAAGTAAAGAAAAAAGGCAAAATAGAGGAAAACTTCTGAGTAAAAATACAGGTAAAGTTCGATTATCTACAATATAAATAACTCAAATATAGTCTAAAGTTACGCTTGAAAATAATTAGCTAATATTCTGAACCCAGGTTCAAAAGGAGATCATGTCCCGAGTAATTCGTTTGTGAAAGTAAGCAAAAATATCCTGAAGCACATTTACTCGCTCGGAAAACTAAATGCTGGAGTTGTCTTCGGCCACAAAAATTGCCTTGATTTACGAATGAGAGTACCGAAAAACATGGGATGGCTTTGGAACACAAGAGAAGTTTTAGGAAGGAGTCCACCAAGATTGGGATGGAAGCCAGGAGCGATTTCAAAATACGTTTATGAACTATTGCAAGAAGCAAAAACTAGCTCAGGAGCATTATTGGACAGTAGGCCATCTACTCCTATAAAAGGAAAAAAAAGGAAAACAACGAAAATAAGAAGTTTCCAGTCTTTGGGAAGGTTTCAGCGAACAAAGAAGGAAGAAAAGAATCCGGAAGTCGAATTGCCACCGACTTTGCACATTCACAGGAAGGATGGAACTTATTATATTACGATGTACCCAATTAAGCAGGAAAGTGCGGATAATCCCGAAATACAGGAACAAGTGAAACCTCTTCAGTTTAAGGTAACTAAGAACAAAGACAACAACTCCGTTTGCTCCAGCTCGACAGCTTCCGACATGGAAATTGAATTTTCACCTCCAGCCGCGATAAATCGGTATCGCAGAAAAGGTGAAGTGAAAAACGTCGATATTCAGGTAAAGCAACAGGATATTTTAGATGCCTTCAAATCTTCCAGTGCGAAACCGGAAAAGGGCAAAAAAGAAAAGGCAAAGAAGTAGGTGTAAAAGCTTTTCGTATTGTTGCAGTGTGTTTGTAGACATGTATAATATTGTACTTTGTTTTCTGAAAATTAAAGAATTCGTTAAAGGATATGAAGGTCTTTAAATAGCGATTAAAGGTGTATCAGTGTACCGATGTTAATTAATCTATTAAAAATTTCGTATTATTAGAAGGGCTCTAAACATTTTGAAAAGTACCTAATTTTCAATTTATACTAATTATATTTAAAATATAATTTAATTTTATTTATATTGTGAATCTTTAAGGGCATGTGGTAAATTACCATAAGAGCAAATTTATTTTCCGCAACTTCACGCTCACAATAATAAATATTTTTTTGCTAAAACTAGGCCATTTACCTCCGTTTCGTTCAGATGACGGTAAATGGCTTAGTTTTAGCAAAAAATATTTATTATTGCAAGCGTAAAGTTGCGGAAAATAAATTGCTCTTATGGTAAAGTATCACATGCCCTTAAAGATTTTCTGAAAATTGCAGGAAATTCTAATTTTCATTAGTTACCGACGGTTTACTGTTTTTACAGTGATACCCTCTATATCTACAGATGGTAATAGATCAATTTTTGCGCATGCGTAATTTTTGATTGTTTGTAAATACAAAAATGGCCGTCGATATATGTCAAATTCATCGTTTCAAGTGAAAGATACATATTAAAACGCCTTGAATTAGATAGAATGATAACGAATACAATTATTATATATTTATCTATGGACACAAACCGACTAAAATTCCATGAAAACTAAATCCAGTTGGTGAAAAATTTGTGTCGAGTTAGGTTACATAAATGTGGGTTTCTGCTTTGTGTCAAAGCTGTCAAAGCACTGTTTAAACGTTTAAATCCACTCTGTTCAAAATGCAATGCAAAATCGACGATCTTCCCGACGAAATTTTGGAATATATTTTAAGTCTAATACCGCCTTATAAAGATCTTCAGGAATGTATGTTCGTGTCAAAGAGATGGTATCGTGCTACTAAAAGTAAGTTATTTTTATTTTTATTTTTTTTTTTGAAGGAATTCAAAGTTTAAGCAAACAATCGTTTTATAACTACTGATTTTCACAGATGTTATCGAACATAGTCAAGCACATTTCCAAAAATCTGTTGCCTACGGTTCGTTGTTTTGGAATTCGTTATCATCTGCTCACTGGGTTCCCACGATAGGCAAAAGGCATTCACATTCAGCTTGCACGTACGAAAATTCTATGTATGTGTTTGGTGGATGCACTGCCACTTGTACAACTTTCAACGATTTATGGAGGTTGGATTTAGATACTAGGCAGTGGGTTCGTCCCATTACAATGGGAAGTTACCCATCTCCGAAAGCTTGTGCCACAATGTTGCATCACAAAAAGAGTTTTATTCTTTTTGGAGGCTGGTCTCATCCTTCTCCATATCCTGTGCACCAGGTATTTCAATATTTAAAGACGAGTTCAAATTCTGACCTCAAAATTCAATTTTCTGATTTTACTCAACAAATATTATGATTAGATATTTTTTCTCTCTGTAGCACTACTCTTTCTTTAAATAGAAGTCTGTCTATAGAGCGAAAGAATATTTAGTTTTAATACTTTTTGCACAAAACGAAGAATTTGAAATCTAACTTAAAAATTCCAACTTTTCATTTTACTAGAATGATAATAATTTGATTTCAGCAATGGAAATTGTTTAACGAATTGCACGTTTATTCAATTGAATCGAATCGGTGGAGTGCCATCAATGCTTTGGAAAGTCCTCCTCCAACTTCCGCACATTCTGCAACGATACATGGAAATCTGATGGTCGTCTTTGGAGGAGTTTGCAACGGTTATAGGTATGTAAAAAAGAAAAAGGTAGAGCGAGAAAGTAAAATAAATCATTTCACTAATATTTTTTCCACAGTCTTTTTACTTAAAAATTAAACTATTTCGTAGAAAACTCATCACTTTCTCTGTTTTTCGAGCATTTTGTATTGTAAACCCTCATGAATCATTTACTTTTCCAGCTCAAATGATGTTTGGTGCTTAAATCTGGATACGTATTGCTGGCACAAGCAAACAACCTCCAACCTGAAACCGCAACCACGTTATGGACAATCGCAAATCGAACTTAGTGATAAGCATCTACTTATTCTGGGTAAATAAGTCTTCTTGATTTTAAAGCAAACTAATTTATCCCTTTCCTATTATTGGAAATAAAACTTTTTTTAGGAGGTTGTATTGGACCGAATGTAGCAATGAACGACGCCTGGTTGTTGACAATGGAAGGTCCAACCTGGACCTGGAAAAAGGTAAACATGCGACATACCGAGTGCGCTCCAACTCGTATTTGGTGTCACCAAGCTTGCAAAGTAGGAAATTACATAATCGTCTTGAGCAAAAGTAAGCGACCATCTCAACCGAATGATATGAGCATATCGTTGACAAAAGTTGCTTGTCAAAGACCTCAACCTCCTAATCCGGTGCCAGTATATGAAAGGTATAAATAAAAATCTTTCAACTATTTTAAAAAATTTTTATTTTATCCTTGTAATTAAATAAAATGTCAAGTACTTAAAAAAACTTTCTCTAATGAGATTATTAGATTTATTAAGTATTTATAAATCAGAATTTCATACAGTTCCATTTGAAACGATTATTCTTATGAATTTTATTCCCAGACAAAAAAATCCACCGCAGGAAGTCGATAGAGACGAAAATGTGAATGGACGGCATGGAACCTTTTCGAGATCGGTGTCTCCTCGTAATGGCCAGTCGATTTCGACGAATCCCACGCTTCCGAAAAGAATGTCTTTTTACAACGATAGTAATTTAAGTATGGCAGCTTTTCGAGATGAACCAGTTCGTACGAGTTCGAGTGCTAATCGACAGCGTCAGCTTGAATCCCTTCGACGGATGGAGGAACGGATTCAGAATCGAAAAATTCAGTCTAAAGTTGTCAAGAAAACTGAAAACACTTTGGCGATATTCGTCCTCGACATTACGAACGTGTTATGTGACGAGTGTTCAGCGTCTTGGGTGCCTTTGAAGCAGAACGGACAGTCCGGTCCGGACGAAAGAATACTTTATTCGCTTGTACTTGGACGTGGAGAACTGATAGTTTTCGGAGGTATTCGAAAAGAACAGACGACGATACAAGGACAGCCAGATATTGACGATTCGGAAGTGTACAACGATCTCCATTTTATAAATCCACCGCGTTATGTGATATAATATATTCTAAAGCTCATACTTGTATTTATTTGAGACTGCTATTGATTATTAAGGGCGTTGAAACCTATTTCTCACCTTAAAATTTGATTTCCTCATTTTACCCAAGAAAAATTATAATTGAAAAAAAAATGAAGAAATCGATTTTTGAAGTTAGAATTTCGATCCAACACCCTTAAGGATGTGAATTTCGCTCTTCTCGAGTACTTATCAAGCCAATGCTCACTACTATTTGGTATAGAATTGGACTTATGAAGATAATCGAGACTTTTAGTTGCCTCTCAAACTGCCTTTAGTATGATAATGATTATTAACTTCTACGTAAAGCTTTACGTTCCAGGGAAAAATTCAATTATATCTCAAAATTCAGTTCTAGGTTATCCAGTTTTCCGTTGACTACGAAAGTAAAAATTGTTTTTTAAGTTAGGATATACTAGAAAATCAAAAAGAGTTCTTATACAAATAATTGTGAAAACGAAAGGGGCATTTCTTTCACAAAAGTATAGAATATATGCGTTGAAGCACTTGAAGCGTGGCAATATGTTGTAAATAAGTGCAAACAGTTTTTTTACACTATGTAGAACAGATATAGATTAAGAATAAAATTCTTTTATTCGTCGTTATGATATTGCAGTCAAGTGCACATTTCTCATTCAATTGATTTCAAACAAGTTGTATCAGATGTATGTACCTATGTAGATAATTTTGAAACACAACGCTTACATGTATACATTATACAGTTGGAAAATAATACAGATGTTCACTTTTCGAACTAATCAGGCGTTATCACTTCCTCACTATTTAGTTCTAAACCAAAACTAACTATATAAATACAGACCTAGAATTAGAGAATTTTTATATGCGAGAAAATGTCTAGTTTTAATACTTTTTTTTTTTGTATAACAAAAAGGTTGAATTTTGAGGTCATATTTAGAATTTTTCGTTTTTTATTACTAAATTTACAAAAAAGAAACCAATTTCATTTTCCATTTGAATCTGTTAATTTATTCCACTAAATTGTACTCAATCGAATTAAAAGTTAAAAAACCGGATTTTAAATTCTCCAGAATTTAAAAACCCCCACCCTCGAGATTAAATAGTTAAATCTCCGTCCGGGGTCGTGAAAGCGGCGCTACAATCGCATAATTGAGTCGGCTGTGAATAGCGAACCACAGAGCGAGCAAGTAAACGCCATTTTCTGTGTTTGCGGGTGAACTTCGCGAGTTTGTGAGATGTTCTGATCCAGTTTTTTCGAAAATATAAAGTGGTGCTCTTGTGAATCAGTGTTATGTTTGGATACGAGGTGCAGCAAGCACTGGATATGGTGAGTTCAAAAAATCGTTTGACGCACAAGAGGCCGACAATCTTGTCACCGTTGCTCCGTTCTTCGGTTAGTGGTGTTAGTGTCGAGTTGGGATGGGTCGCTTGTGATTCCACGATAGATAAATTAATCACATTTCTTGTGACATTCAGAAGCCCCTCGCGTCGCGGGAAGCGATTCGGGTCAAGGAGCAAGGCAAGTGTTTTGCCATCGTTTTTTCCGTAAGGTAAATTAATCCCGTAAAGGATACAGGGGCGTAGGTTCGTGGCGGCACATGGCCGAAGGGGCGCCGGCTATCCAGGGGGTGGTTTTCCTTTTTGTGATCAGCTCGAAAAAACCGTCCAAAGATTTGTCTACTGGATATCCAAACGGCCACTCCCGATTTTCTGGTTTGTCATTTTGAAGCGACTCGCGTATTCTGAGGGACGAGGTTGTGACTTTCCAATCTGTCAAAACGGAAAAAGGATAAAAAGATGTATAGGCTAGGAATTATTATTGAACGCTTCTCAAGGTTCGCGTTGGAAAATTGATTTTGCACGATTACAGAATTGGTGTTTAGTCTTGTTTACATGGTACGCGAGTCGAATTAATCAACTTAATTGGACAGTTAGATGAGGAAGAATCGTGAGATTGATACGGTGGATGAGAGTTTGAAATGTTTTAAATTAAAAATAATGAGATAACAGGTTTTTGGAAAATGTTCTTTTGGTTCAATGACCTGTGTTTGATCTTATTCTCATATCAACTTGGGAGGACGAGAATTATCTCACGGCTTTCGCGTTGTGAAATTGTGACAAGTTGTGATTGGTGAGCTAATCATTTAATTAAGGGCTAAATAAATTCCTACCAAAATTGCCATCTCACTTCTGTTTGCTATTTTTCTTTGTATAGTTACAGATGAGAAAAAGTTTTTGGTACAAAATGCTTAATAGAAAGTTTTATCTGAAAATGCATGCAAAACTATCTAACAATAAATTAAATGAGACTTCGTTATCACTGACACAGATTCTCGTGTCGTTCGATAAATTTGCCTTTAGGTGCCTCTGAAATTAAGTTACAGATAACTGCATTAATGGAAGGTGATGTGGAAATGATTCATTTAGGAAGGATTTCAAAAGGTGGATTCAAATCCAAAGTTCAAGATAACTATTTCATTTCACAGTCTAAAGTTTACATGATTTCTATAATGAGGATTAAAGTTTTTCCCGATTGAAAGATCGACACGTGTATATCCTTTTCAGATTCATACATTCTGTGCGTCACGTCCCTCTAGTCCTGGAATTCTCTAAAAGGACACGTACGAATTTTCTGGAGTTGATTTGTTTTTCAATCTTCTCTCGTAAAATATCTTCTCTAAAATTCTTTCGATCGGGAAATTCTTCCTCTGAAAATTATTAAATCTATTGCAGGCTTTACAATTTTCCTCTATTCCCCTGTTTTCCTCCTTTTTTCAAGAATTCACTTTTTTCCCGGTTTTCATAAAAATTCCACTTTTTAAACTGTTTTCTCGTTTCTCATTTAAATACGGACTGAATTAACAAAGCCCTATAAGAAAATTTTAAATTATTCCATTGATTCTTAACTTTTTTGTTTAAAAATTGATTTTCTTTCTTGAAAATCAATCTATTTAAATGTTTTTTTAAATTCAAGTAGTAATTGGTTAAAAATTTAAATATTTAGTTGAAAGTCCCTCTTTTTGGTTGAGAACTAAACTATTTTGTTGGAAATTCACTCGTTTGCTTGAAAAATCCACTATTTTCAATTAAAAATTTAAGAAATTAGTAGCAAATCTTTTTTGTATGACTGAAAAGTAAACTACGGTTTACAATTTACTTTTTTGGTTGAAAATACCTGTATTAATTTTATTCAAAAGAATTTTTTATACCCCTATTCTCGTGAAAAAAATCACTATTTCCCTTCTTTTGAGAGCGTCTTGTGCTGTGAAACTCATTATTATTGCAAATATGGTAAATCCACAAGTTTCACATTCTGAGAAGTGCATAAAGAATAACGACTCTGTGATGCTGGAGAGAATCTCACGGTTAGCACCGAAGGACAAATGATGCGCTTATGCTTATTCTTGGCACGCTTCCAATTCTAGAATGGATGAAACTGTGTCTCTATACACTTGTAAAAACGAGAACAAGGAATTTCCTTCTCCCTGGTAACTTTGCTTCAAAATCGAAACGACCTTTTCCAATTTTATTTAAAGGGCCTACACTTGGCTCTCCTCAATTTGCATACATAATTTTCTTACTCAGCTCAACTAGAAGTCTATCCACTATTCTATTCTTTAGAGTTTAGCAAAAACTCCACTCGTGGAAGTTACTAAAATTGAGAAATTTTTTAAACAGAGCTTTTATTAATCTTATTTTGGAATATTAGTGTCGATCTTTTGTTACGCTTTTTCAAAGTTGTGAGAAGGTTCTATGCAAGACACAGAATAATGCACCATGCAAATTCCTACAAGTTGTAAATGGATCCAATCATGCTTGATCGACTTTTCTGATGTGATTTCCATGACTAACGTACACTTTGCACATTATCTTATTTGCCAAGTCATTTATTATTATAAATCAGGTTCTTCGTCATGCATTAAGTAGCTTAAAATTGTTCAACGAGTGCATTTTCATGTATCTTTATAGGGAGTTCACGTTGAATTATTAATTAGACCTTTGATAACACTTAAAAATTTCCATTGTTATCATAATAAACGTAATGTGATTTTACAATACATGTTTTGTATACTGAATTACAAGAAAAATTAAATTTTTCCGTGCATTTTGTATTGTAATGTGTTGCAGAATCACAAACATTTTTAATGTCCCAGTAGTTTTGAACGTTGAAATGAACGAAATATTTTTTTCCCAATTTCTATTTTACCAAGAAATATTGTTCCAACTCAAAATAACAATAGGCATTACAAGTTTCTTTCATATAGAATTATTTTCAATACAAATGAATCAATATTTTAAAACTTTTTCTAGTTTAAAATACAATCAATACAAAAATGTCATTTCTTTCGATTCTTGATGCAATTATTAGGTTTTATGTGCTTTTATTATTAGGTTTTTAGTCTCTCTTATTTTGGGAGAAGAATTCCTTCTAAAATTGCAAGCATATTTAACAATCTTCTGATTCTTATATCCTGAAAATGACTGGAATGCACGTCGATTTCCATGGATTTTGCAGCAGCGCGAAATTCCGCGTAAGAAACGTTTTATTACACTCTGTGAGTTCTAGGGTAAAAAACGGGACTTGGCACGCTTGAATGAACATGCGTCCGGGAAATCTGAAGTTGCATGAAGTGTAATAAATTCTTAACTTGCGTCTCCGAAGGTGTTTCAATTCATTGCATTTTTACTGTTCTATGAAATAGTTATTTATCACCTAGTATTCAAAAATAGCTTAATTTTCTATCACTAGAGATTCTTCTTAACAGGCGTGATATTACTAGACATGTAAGGTGCATTTGTGCTGCATTTCGTTTGAAATTTGCAAGAATCAGGGTGTCTAGCGGACCGGGAAACCGGGAAAACCCCGGGAATTTTATTTGACCGGGGAAAAACCCAGGAATTTCATGTAGGACCGGGAATTTTTTGTATTTTATCGAAAGATCGATTGGGCTTAAGTTTCAGACGTCTATTCAGACGAGCTTTTTTTTTCTTCAAAGATTCTCACTAAATTTTTTTTTTATTTACAATGATTTGTTTATTGCAACAGAAAGCATGGGAAATGTTTTTGCAAACAATATTTCTAATTGCTGATGAGAAATCTTTGATGAAAAAAAAAAAATTCGTCAGAGTAGACGTCTGAAACTTCAGCCCAATGAAAAATCGGCTTTTTTCTACTTTTTCTACTACTGCTTTTTTTCTACTTTTTATATTATGTTAAAATTTCTATGTATATGTTGACTTTCAAAAATCACAAAAAGACATCTATAAATTGGTTGGAGAAAAAAACAATTTGACTGGGAAAAACCGGGTATTTCAAATTGCCTGATCACTAGACACTCTGAAAATGAATGAACAAAGGGAAATATTTAACGATGGTAACCTTTATATGACGTTTCGGAGTGGAACTGATATTAACCGTCTAATAACATTTCATTTCTAATTAAGAGTTGATCCGCGAGTTGGGAATCACTGACGAGAATATGAGTCTTGCATAAGAAAGCACGTGCGCGAATGTTTGAATCGCCATTCGATGTTGTTTGCGATCTGGAGGCACGGCGAGAGAGCCATTTGCATTGCACTTATGTTAGTTGTACATTATACAATGTACCTTGCATCTTTGTATATTCGAATACGTTTCGACATCCCACTTGTCTAGGGTGAAACTATATATGTATGCAAATTAGAGGCACCGGAATAGAACTAATCCGCAGATAAAAATCCTATTGTCTAACCAAATACAAATTCATAAAGAGGAAGAAGAAGAAGAAAATGAAAACCTTTTGTTGCAAAAGTCAAATTTTATAGTTAATTGATGACATTCTTGGGTAAAAGCTCGGGTAAAGGTTGATGTAAGGTCTTCGAAAGTTCGTCAAAGGAAGTTGGGAAAGTTGGCAGCCGTCTAGATTAAGCTCATGCATTGTTGAAGTCCGGATCTTCACCGCATGCAATTACTAATTATGGTTAGTGAATAATCGAGACGAGAAATTTATACTTGTACCCAAATATATTTTTCTGGTACAAAATTCGTGTATAGTTCCACAGTCAAAACCCTAGCGAAAGCTTCGGATTGAAATTCATTCCGAACCAATCCAAATCATTCCGGAATTTGTATCCGAACCAAACAATTTCATTCCGATCTAATTCGTAGGAAGTTTTCAATCCGAATTAATCCGAGGCCCATTCAAAATCAATCCGAACCTTTAATCCAAATGAATCCGAATGAATCTGGTCAATCCGAATTAATCAGATTTAATCGGAACTTTCAATCCGAATAATTCCGGCCAATGATCCGAACTTTCAATCCGAATGAATCCGGTCAATCAGAACTTTCAATTCAAATGAATCCAAATTAATCCGGTCTATCCGAATCAATCCGAATGATTCCGAAAAATTCGGATTCATTCGGATTGAAAGTTCTGATTAATTCGGATCGACCGGATTCATTCGGATTGATTTTTAATGTGCCTCGGATTAATTCGGATTGAAAACTTCCTTCAGATTAGATCGGAATTAAACTGTTTGGTTCGGATACAAATTTCGGAAAATTTCGGATTGGTTCGGAATGAATTTCAATCCGAAGCTTTCGCTAGGGAACTTCCATTACAATAGCTTTATGGTTGTCTGCGTCATGACAATAAAAACACTTCGATAAGGAAGTTCACAGCGTTCATCAATAGTCACCAGCTGTGTCGAGAATATGTAAAGTGAATGTAAATTTAATGAGCGGCTGCACAATTGTTCTTGCATGCGGTGTCGATTAAAGTGCGATGTTTTAATTAAGTTGTAATGCACTGTGTCTACTTTGTTAATTTCAGAGAAAAACAAATAACAAAAAATGAGAAGGGTCAAGTGAACCAGATATGCACATTGCACAACGTCTGTATCTTATTACTTTTAATGGTTATGCATAAGCATTTTATTTTCTGCTCGTGGGCCATCATGCTTTTGCACAATGAAATCATGCAGCTTTAATCTTCATCAGTGCAATTACACGCAGATTTCAGGCTTCGCAGTCCTTACCCTATTCTCCTGTTTTTCCCTTTTTGTTTTTTAAGAATTTCTCTTTTTTTTATTCCTTTTTTGTAGAAAATTCTTCGTTTTTTAGTTTGTCTTGTTCTTCAGATAAATGCGGACTCAATCAATACCACCCCAAAAGAAAAAACAACTATTTTTACTTGAAAATTCAACTAATTTGTTGAGAATAATCTTTTTTGGTTGAAAAATTAACTATTTGGTAAATATTACCTGCAACAAAAATTACTCAGATGGGTAAATATTACCCTGAAAATTAGGGTACGGTTACCATGTTAACTTTTTGTACCTTCTTTTGTTTCGATGCGAAAAAATTGAATTTTATCCACTTGAAAATTACCCGCAACAAATTTTCCCTTTTTTTCTGCTCTCTTAATCTGAATCAGCGGAATTTCGCTGATTCTCAGCTATAAGTATACCACTGATTCAATTAGCGTATTTGCGCTGATGAATCAGTGAATATACGCCCTCTTTGGCTGTAATGATAAATATTTAATTAAAGATCCATTTTTTTATTAAAAAGTAAACTTCTCCTTTGAAAATTCACTTTATGAGTTGAAAATCAACTATTTTTGGTTAAAAATTAATTTTATTTGTAAATAATTATTTGGAAATCCATCCATTTGCTTGAAAATTTCCGGTTCTCTTAAAAAACATTTCAAATTGAATTCAATATAGAAACCGAAAGAATGCTATTGAAAATCATTTATTCCTCTATTTTCGTGAAAAAATCACTATTTTCCCTATTTTGAGAGCATTTTCTGCTGTGAAGGCTAAGATTTTCTCTCTTAAATCAAATGTTTCTGAATGTTCTCTAATTACATAAGAAACTTCAGCAAAATATTGTGCATCTCGGAATACTTTTAAATGCACAGGTTCACTTGCCACGCCAATGATGAGAATAGCAAAAAAAAGAACTTGACGCATCCGCCTAGAGCTTGGGGCACTCAACACTCAGGCTTTCATACGGATGCAAAATTGCTATGAATCTGCAAGAGCTTCCGCTGGTGGAGTCGACGGAAATATAGTCTAGATAGGTTTAGTTATAATTGTCGATCTTCCAATTTACACCCGCAAAAATATTTCTCTCCAACAAAGGAAAGAATCTTTCCAATGCTGGAAAGATTAAGATTATTATAAGTCATTTTCCCTCCCACAGAACTTGCACTCCACTCTGATGATTGATCAAGTTTATTCCTCGAATTCCAGGGCTAATTTATCACTAAATCGGATATGCTACCAAGTCTCGTGACTGACTTGACTCCGGTCATAGTAGTGTACACGTAATCTCTGCAGATTGCAGATTGCAGCTGCGGTTGCAGTTATATGTAATGTATAGCTTGTAGCGAGCAATGCGGCTAGAACAGAAAACCCTCCTCGACAAAGACATGCATATAGCTTTCGCAATGACCTGGCTAGGGGCCAGTTTCACTCCCTTCAACTCTCATAAATGTAGAATCTTTAGCCCCAGCGAATCGCCCCTTGTAGTAATAAACTTCGCCCGGTGAAGTGCTTTTGTAAACTAAAGCATGCGTCATTGGCTTTTATTTTCTCTGTAGATTTTACGCGATCCAGTACTCGTTACCAACGATCGGATATCTTCAACTTTATCAAAGTGATGCGATCGAGAAAATTACTGCGGCTCGTCGTTGAATCTTTATGCAGGGTTGCTACAAGGCCTGGAAAAGTCATTGGGTTTTGAAAAACCTCTGCAGTCATTACACGTCGTCACCTATTTACCTCTTTTTCACACCTATTTTGAATTTGTTTACCTTGAAATTACTTGAAATCTCAATACCTTCATCACTTGAAATCCATTGAAACTGTTTAAAGTAATATAAAATTCGTTGAAAATTCATCTATGGTGGAAAATTGAATGAATAAATAAATGCCCCAGCTCAGAGTTTCTTTTCTTAGCGCAGGAAAACAAAAAGTCATAACTTTTTTAAAAATCTCTTTATCCGTCGTAGCAGCGACACGTTAAAAAATTTCTCTCCCTTGGTCAATCTGCTATAAAAACGGTCTTTACAAATATGCTTCATTTTATGCCTCGCTTACCTTAACCGCCCTCTCATGGCCTTTCTCTAAATACTGACGTTTGCAAACAAAAGTTGGCATTTTGTCGTAAATGTAAGAAAAACGACGTAAAATAACTTGAAAGCTGAGAAAATAATTGTACGACATAAACCTTTTGTGTCACAACGGTTCCTTTCCGAGACCACAATATTTTTAAAATTGTACCCAATGTTCGTTTAATTGCGACGAAACATTTCTTTATTGACAATTTTGCGTAGGACTGCAAAACGCCTGACCTCCAATTTCGCTGTATATGTTTGGAACTCGTTTTGGAAGGCGTTGTCGTTACTGATATCATTTTATCATTATTGGCTACATATATAGGCTGTATTAATTTTATTAAGAAGAGAATTTATTCCTCTAATTACCCTGTTTTAAAAGTATTCTGTGCTTTGAAGCCAGGGAATAACATTGGACTTTAGCACATGCTGTAATTGATACGATATTACCAAGTCCTCGTTCACATGGTCGATATACTACATGATAATATTATCGCCGACTCCATTTCCTACTTTCCTAGAAAGAATTGCATGTATATTTTTTAAACTACATATATATGATTCTCTTAGTTGCTGGCATGATGTTACAAATGTCATGTAATTATAAAGAGCATTACAGTAATATATCGAGGTAAATGCAGGATTTTTATTCAACTATGGAAGATGAAACGTATGTAGGAAGGAAAGTATTAAGTTTGTCGTAGACTTGTTGCGCTATATCTTTGGCCGGTTGAGAAGACTAGCCTAACCGGCATCCTGGGGTCGACGTCTCCTCATGTACCATGACGAATGTTACCTGATATGTAGAGACACGTCGCAGTCTCCGCGGATTTGGTTTGCTTCAAGTTCGCGAGGAATTAGATATCATGAAAGAGCGTAAACACAAGAATTCTATGTTGACAAAATTTTGTACTTGATAAGGATTTTGCGGTGGGATAACAATTTTCGGTTGATAAGAATTACTGTTGACTTTCCTTAGCTTGATGTAAAAAGTATTTATTTCGAAACACTTTATTAGTGATGCATATCGAGCGATCGATCCGAGCAACCATCAAGAATCACAAAACTGATCGACTTTTTAGTGCTTCAGATCGGTTTAAATCGGCTCGTGAAACAAGAAGCTCGCTAAGTCGATCGAAGAATTTCAAAATTGTTTAGTTTTAATCTGAAGTTTGTCGAAACAAAAGTCTTAATTGCAAAAAATATTGAGGTTTGATTTTCCAAATTTAAATCCTTAGAAATTTTAAAGATTATACTGAAAGCCTTAATTATTAATTTGATAATTGAACAATTTACCAATAAAATTTTACTCACAGCGGTCTAAATTAATTTTCATATGATTTTAAGAATTTTCGAGTGATTTAGTGGGATTTTAAAAGAATTCATAGATTTCATTTCTATATATTACATGAAATATTGTATTTGAAGGATTTCAAAGGATTTCACAGATTTTCAAATATTTCAAGGCATTTCAGAAGTTTTTGAGGAATTTGAAAGATTTTTCGAGATGAGAAAGATTGCGAGGGATTTTATGTGCTTTTAGAAAATTTCTAGAGATTTCGGATAAATTTACATGTTTTGGGGACTTCCCATCCCACGCCATTGGGGGATTGTATATTAAGTATTATTTTCGTTCAAATAAAGATCGAGAACCTTCAAAAATGTCGTTTTTCACATAAATTTATCAGAAATAATCGCTGGAAAATTGAAAAAATTTTTGTAATTATTATATGCACATAAATATTTTCTACTTCATACTTTTCTTTATTTTAAAATAATTTCGGGAAAACAAGGGTTTGAAAGTGAATAAAATATTGTTAATATGACCGGATTTTTTTTAAAGAAAATATTTTCTTTTTGACCTTTCGATCGATTTGACTTCTATTTCGTTTTCTTCCATTTTCAAAATCTGACGTTTCGCGAGTGCATCGATCGTTTTTTTAAACGACACGATCCGAACAGAAACAAATGAAGATGCGAAAACCTCGGCTTGCAAAATTTGACAAATTTCGATCGATGTCGATCAATCACGAGTATTTCTTGGCTCGATATGCATCACTACACTTTATGATTTTCTTCACTCATTTCACTTAATTTCAATTCTATTGCTAATGTAAGGAAAAGTAGAGTTTGATGGTGTCTGCTTGCGATATTGATCAAGCTGACTGCCAACTGTTGGAGTTGGGTGGTTGGTAAGCGTGATGCGACTCCCCTTGTGGCTCTGAGTCACTGTATACGAACTCAACTGAGTAAAACTCCAGAATTTAACCAAATGCAACTGCCCCACCCGACACTTATACAGCAGTCGTGCAAATCAATTGACAACAGAAAAAGGAAAATATATTTAATTATGAAGGCTGCTTTGCAAACATGAATGTGTGAGCATGAGCTGCAACCTGTAATGATGACTTCATGCGTCTAAATTGACATACTTGATGAGCTGAAAGAAACTTAGTGAATGCATGAGTAGAACTGTCATTAATCATAGTTTATTATAACTCTGGAGGAATATGCAAGGAAAGAAGTATTCCTATGAAACAAATTTTTTGTAAGCTGATCATATGATCAATGGATTTTTAATTTATCAATTTGAATCTGCTGGAATGAATAGGGTTGCAGATATGTGAGGAAAGCTTTGAAAGTGAACTTGACCCCGCGTTTTGAACTGGACCCTATAAGCACCTTAGTCACGCATCAATGGAGAGACAGTAATTTTTAAGTGGCTTAAATGTAAGCGGTGCATGCAGAGTTTCCGTTTGGTGTCACGCATTACGTTCACCACACAACAGACGTTCCAATAATCCTGGGGAAACGAGATCACGAAGCATGCCTAAATTGACGATCGGTCGATGTAAGAAGAAATGTCAGAAACCGGTTGCATCGGCAATATTGAGAGCAGAGCCTACACACCTTGTTAACTACCTCCGGCCCACTAACATCGGCAGTCGCTACTTACGCCACGAATCGCAAAACCTTGGATCGTTAGGAACCTTTCAATGTGGAAATTAATTGACTGTTTAGCATTATCAGCCAGTTCTAAATTCATAGTGATTACATTTCGCAACCGTTATTTCGTACAATGAATGGAAATTGGTATACTCCAGCTTCATTGAAAATAATTAAACCATTAATTAAAATATATATTGTATCTCCGAGCATAGTGGAACTTTAATGATCTTCACTGTTAGAAAAATCTGTAACAAATTTAATGTAATGTATATGCTTATGTTTATTTTTGGTTGGAACCATATCTCGGATAAAATAGAATTGGGAAAAAATATTTCGTTCATTTGAACGTTCAAAACTTCTGGTACATCACTCTCTGTTCGATAAACTCGATTATTAATCGGTTGAATCGTGTCTAACGTTTGCTCACTGACCCGCATCATGTGGTTATTCGCAATTCACGGTTTGTTACAAGTTGCAACCGGTAGCACTGGCTGTGGTCTTCTGCAAATGCATTTTATCATCATATCACGTCGGCCTCTGCCTGGATTTGAAATTGTAACGCCTGATACGGCAAACAGCAGATGTCCTCGTGTTTCGTGGTCAGTCATCTTCACTCAAAGACAATTAGGGCGCAATGCGATAACTTGCTTGTAAATCACTTAAAAGTGTTCGTCCCGTCAGCTAGGAACCGATACGCTTGATCTACTTAATGTGGTCAGAAAGATATATTTCATCAGTATATGTACTATGTTTAGTTGAAATTGAATACTTCCCGTCGACTTGATGGTTGAGAAAACTTTTAGAAGAAGAGACAGAAACCTTCATGGACCTCTAAAAGTCTTTTAAAAAAGTTATTTGCGAATGAAGACATCTTTTTTGCCTGGGCATTGACGTCTGTGGCTTTGGCATAACCCTTTACTCATATCCGGCATGCGAACTAACGAATGTGGGAAGAAATGTGTAACCTTTCTATACATGACACACAAAATGTATATGAATCGAAGGTGCTTCGTTTGTGTGCCATGCGTGAGCATCAAAGGGTGCATAAACGGGAAATTATGTTCGTGGGAGCCTTGGTTATGTTTATGACGTCACTTTCACCCTTTGACCGCATCTATGTTGCAGCAAGGTTAACACACAGTACAGGGAAAACAAAGGGAACCTTCAATATGAGGTTTTTATGAGCGGGAGAAATTAACACGCGTTAATTTATCTTGCAAGGCAGTATACCTTACTATATAGAAGATAAAAGATAGGTATAATGAAAATTGAAAACCGGGGAAAAAATACATGGAATTTTGAATAATTTCAAAATGAAGAGTAAAATGTGAAGGGTTATTGAAGTTGCGAAAAGCCTTGATCTCCCTTTTGCTTTTGAATTTTGCTCCGTGCTCTGAAAAAGAGGCTTTTAAGTTAAAGTTGGTTTTTCATTTGGTACCCTTGGAGGCTGACTCTGCTTGGGGATTTGACTCGGTCGATATTGCGTCGCTGAAAGTGACATTTTTTAATGAAGTAAATACCTCTGATGACTCGAGAGTGCTCTGGAAAGTGCCTGCGGGTCTCTTCAGACAACTTCTTCTAGTCACGCTAACTCGAGTACAACTTGAGGTCAAGTTTGAGTTATTTCGCGAGGAGCAAAGGGTTTCTTGCGCGTCTTGGTTGTAGTCTATGTTAAGGGCGGCATTTCTGGCTTCCTCGTATTTTTTCTCACGTCTTTCACTAGGTCAAAAGCCCATGCAAAGTATTATAAAAAAGTGAATAATACAGTCATATTATTATTTCAATCACAGGTCGTCACTTATTCACCTTTTTACATTTTATGCTTGTAATTTTTAATAATCTTTTGAATTCTTTTGAAACCTCTTCAAATTCTTTTAAATCATTGAAAATGTCTTGAAATCTTATTTCTCACCCATTTTATAAAGAAAATCACCTTTTTTAGTGACAATAGGTAGTGTGATGACTGATGATAGTTAGGTGACTCAAATTGCATATAACTTCTCTTTAGGAGTTTATGCTTTTTATGGGAAAGTTTATGTTTGCTCAATAAACAATATTTCGCATAAAAAGTTGCATTTAGATTGACGGATTGGACTTTTTACAAGTTGAGAGCTCTGAGTGAAATCGTAGAAAAATGAAATGCCTCCGAGGAAGCCAGCAGTTCTCATAGAAATCTATAAAGCAGGGTGCAAGGACCCCATTAACCCGAGCTGTGTTGACGTTGACTTGGTCTGCGGGGTGCATTCTATTTCTGAATTCCGCCTGCTACTGCTTCCAGTGATCTGCTTAAAGTGTACACAACAAAGTGAGAAAAAAATCGAAAGCATGTCTAAACAGGGTCGACAGGGACTTCTGGAAATAACTTCTAGGTGTGAGAATGTCGAGGAACTTATGTAAGATGTTTAAATTAGGATTTTATGTTTTATGGGACATGAAATAAGCTAGTTTGCACCGAAAGAAAAATAACGGAGGCATGTAATCCATGTCTTGTACACAATTTCACGGATCATTAAAATTTCACTTATAACTAACTAATTTTTAGAGATGTGAGATATACCTCTTCATTAGCTGTGGGATTACTTTATCATAAAAAGAGGCAAAGGGTGGTATTTAAACACCTCGGCGTCATTCGTTATCATCCCATGCCTCAAAGTATTCGTGTCAGCAATTTCACGAAGATTAACGTCACATACAATGCATAGAAACACAGAGTCCGGGTACGCGTAAATGCCAACATAATTTATCTAACCTTTTGTTAGCAATTCCAACAAATCACATTCTGCACTGTTATTCTTGACTGAAGCGTATGAAAGAAGCGACACGTGAATTAATTATTGTATATAAGTACGTTAACATAATAATTACGGCACGTGCGTCAATTGCTAGTCTTAATTAAAAAAAATTCCAAGGGATTTTAAAGCACAGAAAAAACAGAAGGGAAACTTTGTTGCGGGTAATTTTTAAGTGGATAAAATTTAATTTTTTCGCATCGAAACAAAAGAAGGTACAATAAGTTGACATGGTAACTGTTCCCTATGTTCAGGGTAATATTTACCCATCTGAGGGTAATTTTTGTTACAGGTAATATTTACCCTGAAATCGGGATAAATATTACACTTGGTTTTTTCTGTGAGGATTTTAAAAAATTTCAAATGAATTCAGGAGATTTCAATGAATCTCAAGTCATTTTAGGGAATTTTTCAGGTATTTAAAAAAATGAATTCGAGAGTTTCGATAAGTAAAAATTTACAAAAGCGCGCGCAAAACATTCTAGTATGAGAAAGTAAACAAAGAGGCATCTCAAATTTTCGAGAAACATCCCAGTTCTCTCTGGGTTTGAAAACACTGTGACTCTTTTCAAACCCAAACATTCAAAAGAGAACAATTTTCAGTTTCCGATTTCAGTAGCTAATATTAGTCACAAATTTGAATACATCACAGACTCTACAGAAATATTTCAAGTCTGTCAATTCCAGATATTGAAATAAATTTTCAGCGGCAGGTTCTGGGAAGTTGACATTAGAAACTGCACTTAGTTAAGTCATAGTAGAATATAAAAACAGTAGAATTCAAAGTTTTTTAAAAATAATTATAAGCAGAAATTGTCAGAGGTGCGCGTATAACATTTTAGTTATGACAAAATCCGTGGAGAGTTTAGCCTCGAAAAACCCGTTCAGGCCATAAATCTGGAGAAAAATTCTTAATCGGCGTTGCAACAATGGCTGAGAAGGCGAGCGAGGCGTGTTTCTTGGCGTTATTTTATCATTACAAGCGGGATGAAACAATGGCGAAATAGCACTGGCCTACCTCAAACTAAAGGCTCTAAAACTTATGTGTGGAAGATAATACCTCGAAGATACTGTGGCTTTATAAAACACACACATGGATTTATAAGTGCAGGCACACAACTGTTGAGTGGATGTGTGCAATTGCGATCGCAGATATGCACTATTACTTTCTTTGTGATGGCGCAATCCTAGAATTGCATCTGTGCAGCTTCCATTCTAAATTACAGCTAAGAATGGCCTGAAATGTAGCTTTATATGTATACCACTGGATCTTTTGATATTGCATTTATCGAATTTGTTTAAAACCCGATTATAATCAAGAAACCTGGAATCATATGTATTTTTTGTATGCCAAGTTCTCTACATTTTGCACCGGATGTTTAAGACTCCTGACAAGCAAACGAAATCGAAAACGGTTTGGGTTATAAATATAATAAGAAACAGTTGGCTTTCTGGAAATTAGCCGTCTGCGCTTTCTTCCATAAATATGCAGTTAAACAGTGTTTTGTGTAAGTTTGAAATATTTAATGGCCTATCTGCCTCCCGAACTGAAACCGTGAAATATTCAATGCGCGAAATCCAGGTCAGTCAGTTGCAACAAAAAGTAGACGTGGGTAAAAATATGAACTGATGTTTCTGTACTCTTTCTACTTATAATTAGCTATAAATCAACGTCGATGTTACAAAACACGGATTTTCTATCTTTAGCCAAAACATTTCTTTATAGGCAGTGAAACGTATAATCTTAAAAGCAAGATTATATTCAAACTTTGATAATTGACTTACTTTTTTATATTTTACTGAACATATATTGGGTGGTAATAAAAACAGAGTTGAATATCAAGTTTGCTCGGACGACCATATGGCTAACATATGTCAGGGAGGCAGATTTTCTACACACGTGCGAGTCCGAATGGATCTTATTCAGGAATAGCATTTATTGTCAATTGTCGGGGCGTGTGTTATAATCGAATTAAATCAAACACAATAGTAAATCAATTCTCCTCCAAATGCTCTCAGCGTTAATTCTGACCTTCAAAGTTTTCATTACGAAATTATTATTTAACTTGGCCAGTTTCCTCAAATGATGTCCTTTTTCTTTCCTAAATTAGAGAATGCCATGTGCAAGATATGCAGTTCGAAACTTTTAAAGAATGGAGTCGAACAAATGACAAATAGTAGGGCAGTTGTCATGCGTGTTAGTCACTGTTAATATCGCAATTTCGTAATGCAAACCACATTTCACTGTGACCACGATGTTCACTCATATACTTGTTTTAAGAGGCGTTTTCTGAATTACTCGAGTGCATTACGAGTATTCACTGAACTCATTGCCTCATTGGCTGGTCGTAAGTTGTAGTAGTGACCTTTATGTCTTTAATACTGTTCATTTCTTCAATATGCAAACCAGCCGCAGGAACGAGGCTGTAATTTCATTCCGATCGAGTTCATACACTCACCGGATTGTTGAAAAGTGTTGTTGTTTTTTCAAGTTCTCTGCAATTCATTGTACAAAATTTTTCGGGAAGTTTCTCAAACATTTTGTAGGGGAAATTCCCAAACACTTTTCGGGGATTTTCCTAAGCATTTAGTAGGGAAAATTCTTAAACACTTTTCGGGAATTTTCCCAAAAATTTGGTAGAGAAAATTCCCAAACACTTTTCGGGAATAATACTCTAAATTTTGTGAATTTTCCCAAACATTTATTAGGGAAAATTCCCGAAACGCTCTTGGAAAATCGAATTTATTTAAATTTAACTAACTTATAGGCAAAATCAAACATTTTTTGGGAAAATTCCCGATACGTTTTAGGCATTTTTTAATTCACAAATATTTAAGGAATATTCCCTAATTTTTCGGATAAATTCCCAAATGATTTAGGAAAATTCCTTATAAAATTGAAAGTATTGTTCAATTATCTAAATTTTAGGGAATTTTCCCTAACGTGTGCATTTTTCTTTCGTACTCTCGAAGAGTGAAGTTTCACTCGAAGAAATTTAGAGAGTATATATGCATTCGAAATCGCGTTATCTTCTCTATATGCTTATTATTCCAACGGATTTTACAAAGCGTAGGTGAGACAAGGTGGTATTTCTCATGCCTACGACAATAGCGATATTGATCGTATTTTTTGTCTTTTTCTAACTGAAAGTAATATCCCTAGGCCCGAGTTCCCGACCACGACTTCTTCCGTTCGTTGAATCGTGGTGAATGAATAAATGGCCGCTCAAACTGATTGCGTGGGAGGGCAAGCACATGTGAAATCCGTACGATAGTGTGTACATTGTACAACTGTACATCGTAAAGTCGGAGGAGGTCTAGGCCTACCTCCTGTCCTCGATGATTCACGCTTTCACGCGATCAATAAATCCGGCGCTCGAATTAGTTTGAAAATCGAGATAAAGATTCTCAGATAACATTTGGTTAAAGGTCTGAACGTTCAAATGAACAAGTTTTTGTGTTGATTGCATTTGAAACTAGAAACAGTGTTAAAAGACTGATTCATTTGCATTGACAATAATTCTGTATGAAAGAAACTTGTAATTGCTATTTTTATTTTTAGCTGGAACAATATTTTTGTCACCTATTTCTCACCTATTTTTATTTTTAAAAATCACCTTTTCACCCTCTTTTAATGACAATGATGATGACTTTAATTTGTGCATTTCGCGAGCTACTGACAATAAATAATTTTAGATGACAAATGAATAAGCAATTGAATATCAGATTCTTTAAAAATATAGTCACCTTTCAAGTGGATTTCAATGCATTTAATTACAAGACGTCAGGCCTCTTACGAAGATACTGCGAGTTGATATTGATTGGAGTAGTGATTGCTAATTATATTATTGTTGGGGTATAATGAAAATTTGAAGAAAGTTATTTTTTTTCGAAAAAGAATGCAGTCGATGATGAGAAAGCTATTCTTTATCTCACGTTCCAATCAAGCGGTATAGTCATTGACGCCATCCGATAAGAGTGCCATTTCCGGTCTTTCTTCGGGTTGTACAAGCGAGGGGATCGATCAATTTTAAAATTGAAGATACTCTCTGAGGAAAGCTTCTTTTTAAAAAAATATTTTAAGAGATTTAAAGAATTTTCATGGATTTTTAAAGAATACGAGGAGGAGAAGTTAGAGATTTTAAAAGACGTTAATAGTTTTTATGGACTTACAAAGAATTTCAAGGTTCTTATGAATTTTTAAAGGAACTTGAAATGTTTTCATGGATTTTAAGGAATTTGCAAAATCAATGATTTTTCTTGAATAACTAATACTGTAAACTATTTCTTCTATATCACTGAAAAAAATGGTTTAGCTATCCTCGCTAGGCGTATCGCTGGATTTCGTAATTCCAAGAAAATGTAGCTGTTACCTAAATTTGTAGCTGTGTTGCCTAAATATCTAGCTTGCCATCTAGAAATTATCTAGCTAATTTACCTAGATAATTTCTAGATTTTCAGTGTATGTATAATGCATTTAATGAAACGTATAACGAGCGAAATATGCCATCAAAGAGAACAGGATGATGTTTTTATCGCGTGGAATTCGAGAGCACTGGATGCGAGAGTTAATGCGTATAAGACTGTTACAATATTCGCTTTGACATGATGCTACTACCAATTTATTGGCTTAATAGCAAGAGCCAGTGTTGTCAAGTACATAGATGTGTGCCTGCACAGATTTCAAATCTTATTCATTTTTAGTTCCTTTTTTTAAATATGTTTTTCATTAATTCATAAATAATAAGTTATTTATTATTTATTCATTGTCAATAAGTAATAATAATACATATGCTACGTTAGCAAATTTTTTACTGTGGGAACATATTTCTTTTCTAATGAGTCGCATTCACGGTCCCACGCGTTCTATAAGATGAGCGGCGACTTTGACCCAGGCCTTGACGTTATTCTTTTTTCCACTCCTTATCCCATTGCCCTGAATAAATTAATGAAGCCGATTGTTCTTACCAGAGCTGGGTGAGAAAGTCAATGAGCACTAATTAGTAATGTCGGCACCTGTGATGTGGAGCAAATCAGAACGAGCTTTTCCTTTAATTTCCTTTCCTAAATCGATTCTTTAATAATGAAATCGTAATTTCTGATATTAAACTTATTTATTCTTGCACAAAACAATATTATTTGATGATTCTACATACTTTTTATCCCTTTAAGGACCAATGTTGCAGCTGAGCAACATTCACTATTTTCGATTTTCTTTCACTAAAAAGTTCTGAACTTTCAAATGAACGAATTTTTGTATTGATTGTATTTTAAACCAGAAACAGTTTAAAAATATTGATACATTTGCATTGAA
>JAUESH010000046.1:1394721-1411784 GCA_032275165.1 Synergus magnus
TGGGAGAGGAATTTGGTGGCATTTGAGAGGTTGTGACATTTGGGGAGGTGGCATTTGGGAGAGTTGAGTGTATATATTTACGGCCATTTTCATGCCTGTCGGACAGGGCTGGTTAGAGCGTTGCGCGTTGCATTTTGCATTAGTCTCATAACAATTCGTGCCAAGATTATGGTTTGATTTCCAGTTGTATTGAAATTCGTATATACTACAAGTAGTGGAATAATTCAAAAGGTGAGTCAAATTTAATTGTTATAAATTAACTAGTGGAGTTTTCTTTTGTTTGTAAAATAGCATTTTGTTTTATAACCGGCGTCCCGCATATCAGTCTTATAACCATTATCCATTATATAACCGTAAATAAATTCTAAATAAATGAAAAAATTAAAATGCTGTTTATTTTGTTTTTTGCATTATAATATTAAATATATTTAATATTGTTGGAACTAAAACACAAAACTTCATCACTTAATTTTTATATAATATCTATGATCTATATAATCTATAAATAATTTTTTACACTCTGTAGTGTTACTCATTTTTTAAATACAAGTATGTATATGTATACAGCGAAAAAAAGTAATCCTTTGTGGGCAAAAAGGCAAAAATGAAACGATTAAATTTTGAGGTTAAGGGCATGTGCTTCTTACCATATGAGCAAATTTAGATAACTCGGTTTTTTTCTTACTATTTTTACTTTCTCAAAAAAAATAATAGTGCACTGACGTAAAGAACGTGAACACGAACATATGTGCACTATTATTTTTTTCAAAAAGTAAAAATTGTGAGAAAAAACGGGGTTATTTAAATTTGCTCATATGGTAATTACCACATGCCCTTAAAGTTAAGTCTCGAACTCGAAGAGAGAGAGAACAAAGATATATCTTTGGAGAGAAGAAAAAAGTAGAGCAAAAATATATTATCGAAAATATATTTTAGTTCTAAACTCAAAATTCGATTTCCTCATTTTACTCAACAAAAATTATAATTACGTATTTTTTCGCTTTTCTGAAATTTTTTTAGATTTTTAGGTATTGTAATTGATTTTAAAGTTCCTCGTGAAATTTTAAAGGATTTTAAGGAATGTTCAGGGATTTAAAATATTTTCTTCGAATTTTAAAACATTTCGTATAATTTAAAAGGATTCCATGAAATTTTAAGAGATTTTAAAGTTTGTTGTGAAATTTTAAGGAATTTTAAGACGTTTCTAGGAATTTCTAGAAATCTCAAGGAATTTTAGAGATTTATGATTTTTAAAAGTTTCCGTAAAATTTAAAGTGATTTCAAAGGGTTTAATGTGATTTTACGAGAAATTAAAAAAAAATATCTATAGAATTTTAATTTTAATAGGAAATTAATGTTAACAAACTAGTTTATTAGAAAAGAATGTCATTGAAATCATGTTTGGCGCCCTAATTTTGTTTAGTTTTAATAATGTTTTGAAAGGACTTCCTAATAGCTATATACATATACAAATATCTTTCTCAATTTCTATCATTTTAGATTCTTTAAAAATTGAACACATTTTCCTGGCTTATTTCGCTTTTAATTTTAGCGCATTATGAAAAACTTATTCGCATTCTTAATACATTTTTGTCAGTGAAATTTATTTAAAAGTTAAAGAAATATCAGGGAAATTGAAAAATTGGTTCTTGTGGCCACTCTGTTTATAAAATTGATTATAAAACAAAATCAATTCTATGTAAAAAGGGAAAGAATTTTTCGTGTTACTGAATTTAACTTATATTTCAGATTTCCACGATGCCTTGAGGACAAATAATATCGTGTCGAATCAAACTTGGAAACTCGGAAAATTTTTTGCTGCCAAGGGATTATTAAATCATCTGATTCTGAGATATAAAATCCCTACAAATATGGAGGACTACGAAGATATAATGGATGATTTATATACTGCAGTTCACATGGGAGATTTGCAGGAAGTAGAGAAAATCACTAGTGATTTAATCAGTTCGTCCTCATGGTACCCGGATTATAACTTGCTTTGTATTTCTTTATTACACAAGCATATGGACATAGCTAGATTCTTCGTGAGTAAAAATTGCGAGGTTGTTGGCGACAGCAAAAAAAACTTCCGAGAAAATTCAGCCCTCCACTCAGCAGTGCTCCATGGAGATTCTTCACTGGTAAAATTTATTTTAGAAAGGGGCGCACTCCACAATTCGAGAAACATAGACGGACTCATGCCTCTTCATTTAGTCGTTTATCGAAATCCTGCTATTTCAGGGAGTCTCCTATCGCCTGAGAAATTCGATGAGGAATCTTCCAAGATAATCGATGTACTTCTCGAGTTTGGTGTAAACATCAATGACATTGTGAACTCCCAATCTAAATTCGGCTACACTTGTCTCCACCTTGCTGCGGAATGTGGTAACGAGAAAATTATTCCTATTCTTCTTAAAAAACATTCCAACATCAACGTAAGAACGGAAACCGGCCTCTCTCCTCTACACGTGGCAGTGATAAATGGAAATTCTGGGGTCATGAACCTCCTTTTAAAGAACGGAGCAATACTTTACGCAAGAGACAAAAGAGGCAAAACTCCACTTTTCTGGTCCATTAAACTAGGAAAATTGGACATTATGGAGAGCCTTTTGAATTTCGAAGTCCCTCCATCTCGAAGGAAGGCTAAGTACTTCCCTTCGTTACAAAATGACAACAATTCCTTTTTAATTGCTGTTAAAATGGACAATGCTTCGATTGTGGAATCTCTTCTAAGCAAAGGAGCGAATGTTAACGCCTGTTGGAAAGATGGGACGACTGCCCTGCATATCGCAGCCGAAACAGGATCCGACGACATCGTCCAGCTTCTTTTAGATCATGGTGCAGATGTAACTGCAGTTGGAAATTCAGGAAAAACTCCCCTCTACTGTGCAATTGAAAGAGAGTGGATAAAAATAGTCGAGATTCTTTTAAATCGCGTTCCGGAGATAAATTCTGTCCTCGCTTTTCCGTCTGTCTATGATGTTACTCCTCTGCAACTTGCGGTCAGTAAAGGCTGCGAAGATATAGTGAAATTATTGCTACAGAAAGGAAATTCGGCTGTTATTAATCCACTAAGCGGAGAATCTCCGCTCCACACTGCTGTTTTAAAAAATCGAGTAAAGATGTTGAAGTTACTTCTAGAGAATGAGGTCGACGTCAGTGTCGCGGATATGTATGGAAAAACTGCTTTACACATTGCGGCATATCAAGGAACTTTAGAAATGGTTCAAGAACTCTGTCGTGTGCACTCTAAGCGAGAAAAGAAATGGAAAGAAGGATATGAGGCGTTGTGTATCGCAGCTATGATAGGACGTACGGATATCGTTAAACTTCTTCTGGAGGAAGGGGCAAATCTGAACGCTAGGGATGAGAACTGTTTAACTCCACTATGTGCAGCTGCTGAAAATGGACACGTTGACATAGTGAAATTTCTTCTAGCGAAAGGAGTAGATGTTAATGAAATGTTAAACGACGGAAGGAGTGCCTTGATTTGTGGGGTGCAAAAAGGATTTTTCGAAGTAACAGAGTGCCTTCTAGAGAGCGGTGCCGATGTTAATTTTAAGGTTACTGGAAATTCGTCTCTTCATTTTGCGGCAGCGGAAGGGAATTTAAAAATAGTAAAACTACTTGTAAGCAATGAAGCAAATGTGAATGCGAAAAATTTAAGCGACGCGACTCCCCTTTTTATAGCGATTGAGCGAAATTTTAATGACATTGTTCAGTATCTTGTTAAGAATGGCGCGGATGTTAATATCGCAGATCAGGACAGCACTATTAAATCGTTTAATTTCACTAGTGATTGTATTCACGATTTAAAGTCTTCTCGAGGTCTTAGACCTCTGATTGTTGCTGTTGACAATTGCAACTTTGAAATTGCTCAAACACTTTTAGAAAGCGGGGCTCCTGCTGATATTCAAAACGAGAGAGTTTCTCCGCTTCATCTAGCTTCAGCAAATGGTAGTCTGGAAATTGTCAAAGAGTTGATTAAATTCGGGGCTAATATGAATTCAATTTGTGAGCAGAATTATACGGCTTTTTCTCACGCGATCGCTAATGGAAAATCGAAAACGTTTATGTATCTCTTAAGCAAAGGGGTTCAATTCGACACAAACTATAGAAATTCTGAGCTTCACATTGCTCTGAGCTCTCCTAAAAAAGATGCAAAAATTGTTGAAATGCTTCTTGATTATGGGATTAGTGCCAAAGCTACTAACAGCAATAATGAAACTGCTCTGCATTGTGCAATTTCTTTTGGAAATGTGAAAGAGGAACAAAAGTTGTTTAGACTTCTTTTGGATTATGGGTCTGATATCAATGCTCGAAACAAAAATGGGGATACTCCGATTCACATCGCAGCTAGGGAAGGAGATTTTGTAGCTGCTGAAGTACTTTTAGAATACGAAACTGATCTTAATGCTGTAAATAGCGAAGGGAAGACAGCTTTAAAATATTTAGTTGATGTGGTCGAAGACGATTTAATTTTGTTTATGTACAATTCGAATTTCGAAACGTGCAAGTACTCAGCAATAGCAAAATTAATCGTTCGTGCGATAGCTCTAAAAGAATGTGCAGGCAGAATGGTAAACGATATGAACTTAGAGTTAGCCAAAAGCGTGAAGATGAATTGTTTTTATGAAAGATGTAAGCAAGAATTGTCTAAAATGAAATGTCGAGAAATCTACAAGAAAGTTACTTTGTACGAGATATTAACGACGAGTGATAGCCAGCTAGCTTCTTATATAAGGAATAAATCCATAGAGCAGAATTTAAGGTCGATTAATGTGAAGGTAGAATTTCCATGTTATGCTACGATGTTTACATATCGTATCAATATAGCTGTAGAAAGGAGGGAGTTGATGGTGTCAAGCGAGAATGTCTTAAAATCAATCTTGAAATTTAAATTCCCGATCCTTGTAGTCCACGAAATTTTCTCGTACTTAAGTTCTGTAGACTTTAAAAATATGGCAAGGGTTTTTCAATGCCCAGGACAATCGTTGTTCAAGTTCCTAAACCAATCTAAATCATGTTAAGACCAGTTCAGACGAAATTTGCAATGTAATTTCTACGACAAATTATTTTTTAATTTTGTTTCTACCTAGGTTAATTTAACGATTACTAAAGTTTTTTTTTCATGATTGCGTGAAAAATGTATAATTTTTTTATAACGAATTTTATAAAGATAACTATTTTTTTGTTGTCTGGAATCTAGATTTAAGTGAAAAATAATGTGATGAAAGCTACTGATAAAATATTTATTAATCAGTAGACAATATATGGTACATATTTGTGCCAACAAGATTTATCATGATCCTACATATGTAAATAAAATACATATTGTTTTGTTTTCTACTTGCAAGTTTAAGAAAATAAATTTTCGTAATAAAAAGAGAATTTGTTTTTTATTTGCGATTTGCAGTGCAAAAAGAGGAATTCTCAATACCCTGTAGTTTGAATTTTGAGTATGGTAGAATTAGTAAATTCATTATTTTTCAGTTATTACATTGATTCTTTCTTTTTTTCAGTTTTCATTATAGAGATGATTAATTTCCAGGAGAAGATAAATATTAATTTTAAACCAAGTAACCGAAGACGTTCAAGTTGTATCATCGAAGTTCCAGCGAACAACCTGAATTCTCGTTTAACTTAACTTATTTCAGTAACGTAACTTATAGTTTGTAATTAATGCGTTCTAATATTATAATTTGTAATAATAAGTACTATAATCAGGGTGTGTAGCGGACCGAGAAAAACCCGAGAATTTTATTTGACTGGGGAAAACCCGTGAAAAACCCGAGAATTTCATTTAGGACTGGGAATTTTTTGTATTTTATCGAAAAATCGATTTTTTTCTACTTCTTCTACTACTACTTTTTTTCTACTTATTCTACTTTTTATACATATTATGTTAAAATTTCTACGTGTACGTTAATTTTCAAAAATCACAAAAAGACATCTATAAATTGGTCGGAGGAAAAAAAAATTTTACCGGGAGAAAACAGGGAAAAACCCGGAAATTTCAAATTGCCTGATCACTAGACATCCTGATAATAGTAAATTCTAATATTACTTGTATCACGGTTTAAGTATATTTTTCAGATTGTTTCTGAATGAGTTTTTAGTCCAGAAATTTAATTCCGAGGAATAATTCATCAAATCAATCAATTAATGAGACAACATTTTTTTGCCGAATAAGATAAATCCCAAATGTGAAAAAATACCCAGAAAATGATTCCCGGAAATTCCAAATTTCCGTAAAATGTAAATTACTGAAATTTCAAATTCCCGAATAAAAATAATATTTATTAACGAAAATAGAAAATTTCTGACATTACCAATTCCCGAAAATATAAAATACCCAAATTTAAAAATTCCCGAAAATAAAAAGAAATATTTTGTTTTCAAGAAATGTAAAAAATTTTTCTATAAAAATTGTATTCAAAATTTCTCCCAAATTTTTGTCCAGAAACTCATCCAGAATGTTTATATAAAAATTTATCCAGAAATTCTGGCAAAAATTTTGAAGAGAAATTTTGAACAAAAGTTTTGAAAAGAAATTATACCAAAAAATTTGGAGAAATTTTGAACAAAAATTTTAACATTTAAAAAAAAACATTTTTTTAGTTTGAGGAATTTGAATTTTCGGGAATTATGTCAGTAATGTCGGTAAAAAGATGTCCCTAATATCAAAAATATAATTAAACGTCTATAGAAAATTGAACAATAAATAATAGGAACGTTAATATTTAATTAGAAGTAAAAATATGATTCTACATATGTAAATATATAAACATTATGGGAAAAGTTAATAATTCAAAAACTTTTCTATAAACAATTCTTTATTTTAACTGTACAGATAATCTTATTAAATTGTTGACTAGTTGTAATTATGTCGAAACTTTTTTAATTGGAAATATATCTATCAAATTTGAGAAATTCAAAATGAAGTGTAAGACATATTTAAAAATAATAATAACTAGGTATCTTTTGCTTATGGATGGTTTAATATTTAACAATTAAGAAAAGTCTAAATATAAATTGAAATTAGTTGTAGAGGTAATTTTTAATAAATAGCCTTTTTAATATAATATTTGAAACCTACAACCATAGAACCAATGAAATCCTTTTTAAATAAAATTTTATAGAAATGAACAGTAAAATTAAATTTTCAACTGAAAAACGAACAATAACAGACGATTAAGTTACTTAGCATTAGTATTTGTTTTAAACTAACGGTTTAGTGAAAAATAGTCAGTCTAGAACATTAGTTCTTTCTCCCCTTCTTTAAATTCATGTACGATAAAAAGCTTTTATCTTGCAAAAATTACTCTACATTATCTTTAGTGCTAATTCCGAGGTAATAAATTGTCGAACAATTTGCACTGTGGTTTCTAGCAATAACTCGCTACTTTGTACACGCAGAACAAATTCACAAACGGTATAAATGTTTTGTGCTGTAAGACACTTTCTTAATTCATCCGCTAGCTTTTCTTTCTGTTGTGATGTTAGATCTTGGTTAATTATTTCTGGTACTGTTTTGAACTTTCCTTGGGCCATGTAGGCTGCCACAAGGCTTCCAACAACACCACCTGAAAAAGAGAGAAAGAACAATATGTAATCTATGAAATTCAGTGAATTTGAAAAAGAATACAATTTATAATGAGGATTAGATTATAATTTGAACTATTTACCTGCGTTTGATGCATTTTTAAAACGAAAATAATAAAATGAGATTATAATTTATTGAAAAAAAATGATTAACTTACCAAACAATATGCCTCCGGAACCAGCAAAAAGACCGGATACCATCGTAAGTGTTCCAACCAACACTCCAGATTTTGCTGTTTCACTTATTGCTACTTTCATTTCCTTCATTACGACCAAATTTGATAATTCCCAGAGAAGATCTTGTGTTGGCAATGATGCCAGCATTGCTGTCATCTGAGCAGCCATGTCAACGTTCTGAAAATTAGAATTAGATTAAATATTAACTCTATTCAATATTAAGAGATAAAATAAAAAATCTCTTGAATTGAAGAAAGTTGAGGACAACATCTTTTTGCCGAAAAACCAAAATCCCGAATGAGAAAAAATTCTGAAAAAATAATTCCCGTATAATAAAAATAATATTATCGAAAATGTTTATTAAAAAAATTTAAATATATTGAAAATATTTATTAACGAAAATAGAGAATTACCGAAATTTCAAATTCCCGAGGTTTCAATTTCCCAAAAATATAAAATACCCGAATTTTCAATTTCCCGAAAATTTAAGATGCTGAAAATTTCAAATCCCAGAAAATTAAAATTCCCCAAAATGAAAAATATATTTTTGTTTATAAAATACGTTTAAAATTTTCATACAAAACTTGTAACCTCCACAATGTTTTCAGAGACATCCATATTTTGATATATATTGTTATGAATATTATAGTTAAATTAAAATATTATTTTAAATATGACTCCAAAATATGCAGTTGGTATACGTAGACATGCTCCAAAACCGTTTTTTGGGTATATAATGTTATTTTATTCTGACTTAAGATCATATAATCTAAATTTTACTTTGAAACACATTATAAGGCCCTTAAATGAAGATATTTACCAAGTTTTAAAATGTATCTACAAATAGTTTTAATAATATATCCTTTGGACACAAAAGTGCCCTGTATTTGGAGAATCACCCACATAACTTTTGTTTTTGAAATAAACAACTTAAATTCAATAAACTTAAAATGTGATGTTATAAAATTTCAAAACAGTCCAAACTATACTATTAACAAAGTGAGACATGAGATATTACTTTTTACATAAGTATTAATAAATTACAGTTGGTTTTTATATTTTACAATGTTTAAATTCAATGGGTTTTTGTCATTAAATGTCTTTCTGAAGACATTTTCTTATCATAATTATTATCTTATCATATACATATCTTATCATATATCTGACATCACGATTACTGGGACCGGTACGATTACTGAGAAATCTACCTTACTATATATATATGCATATCTTGATGATAAATACAACAAAAAAAAGTCGATGCATGAAGTAGAAGTGAGGAATTAAATTATAAATTAGAAAGAAACGTATTAAAAAATACAACACACCGAAATTAACCTTTTCACCAGAAAACTATTCACATCTTCATGAGTTCCATCATTTAACACCAAATTTCAAACCAATTTGCACAATATCTGAATCTAAAAATACTTTTTAACGTCGTATTATGTATAATCAGATTATTTACAATATTATTCAAGGAATCCTCAGAGAAAACTGATATCAAATGACATTTGACATTTAGAACTTGACAATCAGTGAAATCAGTCCCAAAGTTGGCATCATTGAAAAAAGTTGGCATGATTGAAAAATGGCATCATTGAAAAATGAAAAATCACTAAATTTTCACTAGATTTTATAATGTTAAAGGCGCGAAATTCAAATTATAACAGTAAAAACAGTGAAAAGCAATAATAATATTTTAAATAAAATTCGTATTTAAGGCGCATTTACACCTTTTGTATTTCGGTCGTCGACCGACCAACGTTAAGAAATGTCTATGAGAGTAAAAGAGATAGAGAATGAAAATTTGGACAAAAAGAACTCTCTATCTCTTTTACTCTCATAGACATTTCTTAGCGTTGGTCGGTCGACGACCGAAATACAAAAGGTGTAAATGCGCCTTTATACATTTATACAATTATACATTTATACAATTTCTTGATTAATTAAAAACACGATTTCGTAATTAAAAAACTTAAAAATCTAGGGGGCGCTGAAGCTTGAAACCACGTGGTTAGACACGTGGTTTGGATCATAGTAGGAATCCATTTTTCCCACAAGTTTCCCGCTAAAATCTGTCAATCATGACAGTTTTAGACAATGAACGTTAAAAATAAGTTATCTAGAACTTGAATAAAAGTGTTTCTTTTTAATTTATTGTGGGATTACATTAGGGCAAAATGTCTGTCAATACTGGACGTTATCGTCCGGAAAGAAACAACACGTTTAAAAGAAGATTTGGTCAAGGAGAAAATGTTCCGAGGTTTGTTTTGTCTTGTTTACTTTTTAATATCAGTTTTTATATTTCAAAAGTATTGCAGTCTTATTCTCTTTTGAAAACAATAGAAAATCTACTTTCTTACACCTTTTGCTTGCACAACTTTTAAACTTTAAGTTTTTGTTGTAGCAAAATTTTTGTCGCATCTAACCTTTAAATATAATTTCTTTGTATTGTTTGTATTTTCTCAATTAATTACACTACTGGTCAGAATTTTGAGTTCGCCTGTTTTTCGATGATAGTTTAAGTTCTCTTAAATTTAATTACATCAAAAATTATATTTTTTCTTAAGTTAAAATCTATCAAAATTCTGTTTTAAATAAGCCCAGGTCGAAGTCACTTTGATAATTTTTAAAGAAAATATTGCAAAAAAACGTCAAATCTTAATGTTTTATAAAAATATCAATACATTTTGAAATAATGAACATTTTTTTAATTTCCTGGGCTATTTTAAAGGTAAATTTATATAAAAATAATTAATGACAGAAATAATAGAAATAATTAATCATGAAGTTTCTGCAAAAATATATTAAAATTTACATTCACTTGATTTTCATGATTATTTTCCTACTGATCAGGTGATATTGAACTTTTCTCGTATTTTAAATAGAAATTAAGCCCTTATAGAATGCGGAGAAATAGTTGTACAATTATTTCAATAAGTCTATCAGATTCTATAGAAATTTATCTTTAAAATGAGCACAAGAAATTTAAAAAATGTTCATTATTTCGAAAGTTATTTCTTTGAATATAGATATTTTTATAAAACGTTGAGATTTGACGTTTTTTTCGCAAAATCTTCTTAAAAAATTAACAAAGTGACTTCGTCCTGGCCTGTGAAATCTATAGAAATCGCTGGAAAATCCTTAACGAATTTTCAGGGAAAATACTGCGGAAGGAAGACTGAATTTAGCGAAGGAAAATATTAAAATTGATGCTTTATACGGATTTCATAGAGTAACGGACGTTAAGGAAAGAATAGGATTTTTACTCAACATGCACGCGGTAATTTAAAATACTACACATTTATACCCTATTGAAAAAATCCTCGAGGTAATCGTGTTATTTTTGGACGAGGAAAACACGAGAAAATCCGCGAGTCAGAGAATTAATCTTCGCGAATTTCTCGAAGAATTTGTAAATTCTCATGGATTTCTTTGTGATTTCCTCAAGAATTTTTCCAATAGGGATCCTTAATATAAGGTTAAAAAAATTGAATGAAGATCTAAACTTATTTTTATATTGTAGACTGACATCGTAGAAGATGATAAACAGCTGGTTAGTGGCGTGGATTATTATTTCCTCGAGGAGGACTTTTCTCGTTTTAAAGTCTCGTTACCTTATGAGCCCTATTTTTATATACTCTGTCGCAAAGACACTATACAGGAAGTCTCTACGTTCTTATTTAAAAAGTACTCCGGATTCATAAGTAAAATCGATAGCGTCACGAAAGAAGACCTCGATTTGGTAATTTTTATTCATATATACATTTTCCGGAAAAATATTAGATATTATTTTAGCATTTAAGATAATATATGGTTTTTATTTTTTGATGTACAATTTAGTAAATATGCTTTTCTATTTTAGCCAAATCACTTGATCGGTTTGAAGCAGAGGTACCTGAAGTTAAAATTTTCTAATTTGGTTAACATGACAAAAGTAAAGAGAGATATAATGAGTGCCGTAAGAGTTAATAGAGAACGTGAAAAGAATAACACGTACTATGATCAGTTGCTGACCAAAACATTGAATCCTAACAGGATTCATGAAACGAAGAAACAGGTCGATCACATGGACAACATTCTTGATATTCGGTGAGATAATAAATATTAATTTGATGTAACTTTATGTGTTAATAGATGTTATCAAAAATAAATTATTTTCCCATCAGAGAATATGACGTACCCCACCATGTTCGTGTATCAATCGACATGAAGATTTTTGTCGGTGCCTGGTACTCTATAAAAACTTGTGGAACTCAGCAGCCACCAGTAATCACCAGAAGGGACGACATTGTGGAAAGACCGGAGCCAATAGTTCTAGCTTACGATATCGAAACGACAAAGTTACCCCTGAAATTTCCTGATGCTAACAGCGATCAAATCATGATGATCTCCTACATGATCGACGGACAGGTGCCTTCAAATTTTTTATAGCTAAAATTCCAAATATACTTTCCAGCTTTTCCAATTCAGAATTTAACGTAATGAATTCTTGTAGGGTTACTTAATAACAAACAGGGAAATAATTTCATCTGATGTCGAGGATTTTGAATATACTCCAAAGCCAGAATTCGAGGGTGTCTTCACAGTTTTCAACGAACCAAATGAAAAGGCTCTGATAAATAAGTTCTTCGATCATATCAATGATGTGAAACCTCACGTATTTGTTTCTTACAACGGAGACTTTTTCGATTGGCCCTTTGTAGAAACGAGGGCTGCGATCCATGGAATGAATATGAAGGATAGGATCGGATTTGCGAAGAATAAGGATGGAGTTTATGCCTGTCGACCTGCAATGCATATGGACTGTTTGTGGTATGTAATTTATTTAACTTTTAATTTATAGAAAACTAATAGCCAAAGAATAATAATAGCCAAATTAAATACATGTTATTTTCAGTTGGGTAAAACGTGACTCATATCTACCAGTAGGCTCTCAAAACTTGAAGGCTGTAGCTAAAGCAAAGTTAAGATACGATCCAGTTGAATTGGATCCAGAAGAAATGTGCAGACTTGCTTCTGAAGAACCGAGGGTGCTGGCCAATTATTCGGTCTCCGATGCAGTCGCTACTTTCTATCTTTATCAGAAATATGTACATCCTTTCATTTTTGCTTTGTGCACTATTATTCCCATGGAGCCTGACGAGGTTGGTTTAATTTTAACCAGGAATTTAAATGCAATTTTTATATTTAAAAATGTATTATATACCCAAATGTTTCTTCAGGTACTTCGGAAGGGTTCAGGAACTCTCTGTGAATCGCTCTTGATGGTAGAAGCTTACCACGCAAACATCATCTACCCAAACAAGCAGGAACAAGAATTTAACAAACTGACTGCAGATGGTCACGTTCTAGATCAAGAAACTTATGTCGGTGGTCATGTAGAAGCTTTGGAATCCGGGGTGTTCCGAGCAGATATTCCCTACCGTTTTAAAGTAGTCCCCAGTGCAGTTGAGAAATTAATCGAGGGCATCGAAAGCACCCTAAAACACGCGATCGAGGAAGAGGAAAAAGTTCCACTCGACATGGTCACGAATTTTGACGAGGTTTTGGAGGAAATTAAGGTCAAGCTCACGGCTCTCAAGGAGCAACCTTTGAGAATGGAGAAACCTGTAATTTATCATTTGGATGTTGGTGCCATGTATCCTAATATTATTTTGACTAATAGGCTACAACCTTCTGCAATGGTTAATGAAACTGTTTGTGCTGCCTGCGATTACAATAAACCTGGAGCTCTCTGTCAACGAGACATGAAGTGGATGTGGAGAGGCGAAACCAGTTAGTTTATTTTCTAGACTTTAAAAATTTTTTAAAATTAGAATGTGTTTGATGCTTTAGAAAGCTTTTGATGCTTTTTATTAATTTCAGTCATTACAAGTCGTCACCTATTCACCTTTTTTTCTGGTTTACCTATTTTGAGAATTTGTCACCTTTTCACCTTTTTTCAATTGATACAGTTAAATGTTATGAAAAAATTATTAGCCTTGAAATTATATGATAATTTCGGGTCATTTGCGGATTGTAAAAACTTTTCCGGATAGTCAGTCAAAATATTTTTATATGATACTTGCAATTTTTTAATTCAATTGAACTTCAAATCTTTTGAATTCTTTTTAAATCCTTAAAAAGAATTTTAATCCCGTGAAATCCCTGGTAATTCCTCAAAATGACCTGAAATCTTTTCAAATTCCTTGAAATTCCTTAAAATCAATTAAAAGGTCTTATAATCTTTGAAATTCTTTGAAATTTCGTGAAAAAAGTTGAACTTTTCTGATTTTTTTTTAAATCACTTCAAATTATTTAGACATTTAAAATCTTTTGAAACTGCTTAAAATCGTTTAAAATCTCTTGAAATCCCTTGAAATTAAAAAGATCTTGTTGAAATTTCTTATAATCCTTTGAAATATTTTGAAATCCCTTCAAATCCTTTAAAATCTATTTAAATGACTTTAAATCGCTTGACATTCTTTAAAATCATGAAAAACATCTTGAAATCTTATAAAAATCCGTATAATATTTTGAAATTTTTAAAAATCCCTTGAAATTTCTTAAATTTTTCTTTAAAAGGACTTAAAATCTCTTCAAAATCCCTTGAAATTCTTTAAAAACTTTCAAAATATTCGTTAATCGCAAAAGAAATCTTTAAAAATCGTTTGAAATTCTGCAAATTTATTTTGATTTTGATATCGGTTTGGTTTGAATTCTTTTCAATTCACCTTGAATTCTTTTTGAATTTTTTTGAAACCGCCCAAAATTTTATTAAATTCCTCTTCAATTCTCTTCAAATCACCTTGAATTATTTTGACTGAAATAATTTTAATTTCTTGAGAATTTACCTCGACCTCTTTTGAAATATCTTACATTCTTTTTAATTCAGATAAATTCCTTTGAAATTCATATTTGAAATATTTTCTTTTTGAAAAGAATTTGCTTCATTTTTTTTTATGTTTTTCTAAGAAATTTTAAGATAAAGTTTATATTTTTGACGTTAAGGACAATTTTAAACTTCAATTTGAATTCTTAATTTAAATTTTATTTACTTGAATTGAAGGTCAAATTTTATTTTTCCTTCTAGCCAAAGTTTCTAATATTTCCGATTTGTTGGTTTAAGTTTGTCTGAATTTTTGGTCACCAATTTCTCACCTATTTTTATAAAAAAAAAATTCACCTCTTTTAATGACAACAGGTATTGTGATGATTAATTTAAATTAATTTGTTTTTAGTGCCAGCTAGTTTAGGCGAGTACCAAAGAATCCAGCAACAGTTGGAAATGGAGAAGTTTCCACCACTGTATCCAGGAGGACCTCGAAGAGCTTTCCATGAACTTTCGAAGCAAGACCAAGCAGCCTACGAGAAAAAAAGGTTGACTGAGTTTTGTAGAAAGGCCTACAAGAAAGTCAAGATTACGAGAATGGAAGAGAGGACCCAAACAGTTTGTCAAAGGGAGAATTCGTTTTATGTGGACACTGTTCGCGCCTTTAGGGACAGAAGATATGAGTACAAGGGTATGACGAAAGTAGCGAAACAACAGGTCGCAGCTGCCGTCGCCAAAGGAGATGCTGGGGAAATCAAATCTGCCAAGAGCAGGGAAGTCTTGTACGATTCACTACAGCTCGCCCACAAATGTATTCTAAATTCTTTCTACGGATATGTAATGAGAAGAGGGTAAATAATTTTAATTCAAACATTTTCAATCTTACCCTTATTTATTTTAAAGCAAATTTTATTATACCTTTCCAGTTCTCGATGGTTCAGCATGGAAATGGGAGGCATTGTGTGCTACACAGGAGCCCATATTATTATGAAAGCTCGAGAAATTGTGGAACAGGTTGGCCGACCTTTAGAGTTAGACACTGATGGAATTTGGTGTATTCTTCCAGCTTCGTTTCCAGACAACGTAATCGTGAAAACGACGCATCCTAAGAAATCTAAATTGACTGTTTCATATCCGAATGCTGTCCTCAATTTTATGGTAAAAGATCAGTTTACAAACGACGTCTATCACGATCTTGTTGACAAAGAGAATTTAACGTATCAAGTTCGAAGCGAAAACTCGATTTTCTTCGAGGTCGACGGTCCTTATCTTGGAATGGTTTTACCCGCGTCTAAGGAAGAAGGAAAAAAATTGAAGAAGAGATATGCGGTTTTCAATTTCGATGGATCGCTCGCTGAATTAAAAGGTTTTGAGATCAAGAGAAGAGGAGAACTCCAGTTGATTAAAATTTTCCAATCCTCGGTTTTCGAGGCTTTTCTAAAGGGAACAACCTTAGAAGAATGCTATGCTTCGGTCGCTAAAGTCGCTGATTACTGGCTCGATATTCTTTTCAGTAAAGTAAGACACGTTATTGTCAATGTTAAATTTAAGAAGTTAAATTTCTCTTATTGAATATTTGAATTTTACTCACTTTCAATATTTTTTAGGGTTCAAATCTGCCAGATTCTGAATTGTTTGAACTCATTTCGGAAAATAAGTCCATGTCTCGAACGCTTGAAGATTATGGAAATCAGAAGTCTACTTCCATTTCAACTGCTAAGCGATTGGCTGAGTTTCTGGGGGATCAGATGGTGAAGGATGCAGGGTTGGCTTGTAAATATATCATCTCCAGGAAACCAGAAGGATCTCCTGTTACAGAAAGGTATTTCATTTAAATTACTGATTAATATTCATTTTCGATTTTAAAGCTTGCTTAATTTTTGAATATTGTGACGAATTCCAGAGCGATTCCCTTAGCTATTTTTCAATCTGAACCAAGCGTCACTAGGCATTATTTAAGGAAGTGGCTAAAAGACCCGAGCATTCAGGAACCGAATATTCGTGATATTTTGGACTGGAGTTACTACATTGAAAGACTTGGAAGCGCTATACAGAAGATTATTACGATACCAGCAGCCATGCAAGGAGTGAGTAAATTTACGTCACATTAAGTAATTTTTTTAATTCTTTACAATCATCACAGGTCGTCACCTATTTTTTTTCACCTATTTTTCACCTATTTTGGGAACTTGTCACCTTTTTCAATTGATAAAGTTGAATCATATGAAAAATTATTAAGATTCTAATTGTAGGAAAATTCCGGGTCATTTCCGATTTGAAAAAACTTTTCCGGATAATTAAAATAATAAGGAAAGTCAACAATTTAAAGCTGAACTTATTTTTATTTGATATTTGCAATTTTTAAAAATCTTTTGAATTTTTTTGATATCCTTAAGGGCATGTGGTAATTACCATAAGAGCAAATTTATTTTCCGCAACTTTACGCTCGCAATAATAAATATTT
>JAUESH010000046.1:1413447-1431022 GCA_032275165.1 Synergus magnus
AAATATTTATTATTGTGAGCGTGAAGTTGCGGAAAATAAATTTGCTCTTATGGTAATTACCACATGCCCTTAATATCTCTTGTAATCTCTTTAAAATCATTAAAAATCCTTTGAATTTCTGTGAACTTTTTTCAAAATCGTTAAACTCTTATCAATTCTTTTGAAATACCTTTAAATTCTTTCTTTTAAAATCAATTAAATTCATTAAAAATGTCTTAAAATTTTATGAAAAACTTGAAACTCTTTTGAATTCATTAAAAATTCCTTAAAATCACTTGAAATCTCTTAAAATCCTTTAAAGTATCCTCGTAATTTCTTCAAATTCTTTAAAATCATGCAAAATATCCTGAAAACTTGTTCATTGCAAAAGAAATCTTTTCTAGTCGTTTGAAATTCTTTAATTTCATGTTTATCTCGTGTTGTTTTGAATTCTTTTTATTTGACTATGAATTTTTTTTGAATTCCCCTGAATTCGAATAAAATTTTCTAAAATTTCTCTTGAATTCTCTTCAATTCACCTTGAATTATTTTTAATTGAATTTAAATTTTGTGGAAATCACCTTGAATTTTATTGAATTCAACTTAATTTGTTTAAAGTTCTTTTGGTTTCTTTATAATTCTTTTAGATTCATTTGACTTTTTTTCAATTCTTTTAAATTTCTCCTGAATTCTTATCTTTGATTTTATTAACTTGGATTGGAGTTCAAGATTTTTTTTTGCATTTAGCCAAACTTTTTAGTAAATTTTTTTCTGCTTCGTTGGTTTAAGTTTGTTTCTATTTTTTGTCATCTATTTCTAGCCTGTTTAACAAAAAACCACCTTTTCACCTTTTTTAATGACAATAGATACTATGATGATAGTCTTTAATTAATTTATAATTCCACTTTCAGGTTCCAAATCCAGTACCAAGAGTTCAGCACCCAGAGTGGCTCTACAAGAAAGTTAATGAAAAGAACAAAGCAAAATCGCAGATGAAGATAAACGAAATCTTCCAGGTGGTTCCAAGGACTCATGAAAACGAAGAATCAAGCATGGAAATCACTGATGGGGAAGATCCACCCGACATCGAAGATATAGGGAACAAATCTCCAGTCTTCAAGATGCCAACCACGTCGACCGTCCACAAACGAAAACGAGTAGCTTCTTCCTCCGAAGAGGAGTCCGAGGATAAGTCAAAATCCTGGAAGGAAGTCTTCGGTACTCCACCACCGATGGGAACAACGAGAAAGGATAGAATGGCGTGGCTCGACTTCCACAAGAAGAAGTGGGCCTACCAATTAAAGCAAAGAGGCCACGAACCCGGAGCTAAACGAACTAAAAAGCGAGGTAACAATAATTTCGAACACGTAAATCGTCCAGTGGTGAGAAATCCAGCAAGTGGAACCTTGGGTGGATTTTTGAGACGAGCTCAGCGGAAATTGTTCGACACACCCTGGCAAATAATCCAGATTGTAGAAACAAGTGAACTAGGACGGTTTCGTCTCTGGGTACTTGTTGATCAAGAATTACATCTCCTACGTCTCAATGTTCCTCGAATTTTATACGTGAATAGCCGAGTAGCCCGCCCTGAGCCAACAGATGCCGATTGTTGGAGGAAGTGCTCAAAGATCTTACCTCGCGGACGGCCAGTCTATAATCTTTATCGCTACGAAGTTCCAGAAGCACGCTACAGAAAGTATGATAGTGACTTGATGGATGACCTGACGAGACCAGATGTTGAGGGAATTTACGAAACACAGATGAGTCTGGAGTTCAGAGCAATTTTGCAGTTGGGTTGTGTTTGCAGTGTGGACAACAGATTGGCTGGTCTGATGCCTGATGGTGCTGATACTTTCAGTCTCGAACAGCTGAATTTCAAGAGCATTGCGGCTCAACCCTATTTAAAAGAGACTGGGGTATTAAAGTACATTTTTCTTTACCATCATTGGTCCTCAAACCATCAGAGGGCGATCTGGGGATTATTTTTGAGTCCAAGCAAAAGGTCTCACATTTTCGTGCTCGATTCAGTCAGGACGAATCAAATGCCGAATATGAATACGTTGTACGTTACTGAAAGGAGCGTTTCAATTGAAAAGCACTCGGAGGAGAGTATGAAGAATATTCCAGAAGCGATGCATTTTGAGGTGAAGGTGGAAACAGACTTGCAGAAAATTTACAAGGCTATTCAGGTCGCACTGAAGAATTATAAGACTGAAATGAAAGGAGGAACGGTTTTGCTTCTCCAGACGCCGATGGACGTTTCAGTGGTGACGAATGGTATTCCAATGTTGAATGAGTTTCCTGTAGTTAAGATTCATATTCAAGATGTTGAGAATTTGTATAATACCTTCGAGTGGCAAAAGGAAGGAGCGAAGACGATGCTTCGGCACTATCTGGAGAGTGAGAAAATTCTGGATTTGATGATTGAACAGTGTCGGTATTTCCATGCACCTATTGGAAATATCCCTCCGGATGCGACCCTGTTTGGAGCAGATTTGTTCTACGCGAGACACTTGCAGAAGAATAATTTTGTGCTTTGGTGCTCGTCTACAGAGAAGCCAGACTTTGGAGGCAGTGAAAACGATGATAATAGGTGAGATTTTATTTACTGACTGTAAAATTAATTCTATTCCTGTTTAAAAATTTTACTTCATACTCATTTTAAAATTCTGAAATTGACAGACTGCTGACTGATTTCGAAGAAAGTTCAAGCTGTGCAATCAACAAAAAGGGAACTTATTCCAGTGTATGTGTCGAGTTGGAAATTAACAGTTTGGCAGTTAATACTTTACTGCAATTTCATCATGTGAACGATATCGATGGCACCAGTTCCTTCGTAGCATTTCACAGTGCATCTCAGGCAACTTTGCAGGTTTTAAATTATTTTAATTAACTTTAAATTAAATATCTAGATGTTTAAAACTCAATGTATCTATGTGTGCTCCTAATAAGCTTCCACATTGTTTAAGCTATTTGAACCAAATTTTTCAAGGGCTCATAAAAAGACAACATCTTTTTACCGAAAAACCATAATCCCGAATTTGAAAAAGTATCGAAAAAATTATTCCCGAATAAAAATGTTATCGAAAATGTTTTTTTACTGAAATTTAAATATATTGAAAATAATTATTAATGAAAGTAAAAAATTACTGAAATTTCAATTTCTTGAAAATTTCAAATTCCCGAAAATTCTAATTCCCTAAAATAAAATAAATTTTTTTTTTTTTTTTTTTCAAGCAATGTTTAAACTTTTCGTACTAAACTTGTGTTCAAAATTTCTTTTCAAAACTTATATTTTGGGGAAATTGAAATTTCGGGAATTTTAAATTTCGGTAATTGTCTAGTACCGTCAATAAATATTTTCGAAATATTTAAATTTCTTTAATAAACTTTTCCGGTAATATTATTTTTATTCGAGAATTAGAAATTTCGATAATTATTTTTCGGGATTTTGGTTTTTCGGCAAAATGACATTTACCCGGCGACAACGCCGGAAAAATTTCTGCTAGTCAATAATTTATCTGAAAACCTAACTTAAAATATATTTTACTAATGCAATTTATTTATTTTAGGAAATGATATCAGGAGAATCGACAACTTTAGGAATTCCTAGCTACGACGAGACAGCTTTATGCAATGCGGCTTTTAAAGTTTTGCGAAATATGGTGAACGCATGGTTGAGGGACGTGACAGTTTATAAGAATGTGTTCGCTGATTATCAAATAATCCACTTCTACCGGTGGCTACGATCTCCTCAAGCTTTACTTTACGATCCCGCTCTTCGTCGTACGCTTCACAGCTACATGAAAAAGCTCTTTCTTCAACTAATTGCCGAATTCCAGAGACTCGGTTCCATTGTAGTTTTTGGAAACTTTAACAAAATCATTGTTTGTACGAAGAAAAGAACCGTCGCTGATGCTTTGGGGTATATCGAGTATATCGATCACTCGATTCGAAGGAAAGAATTGTTTCACAGTATTGATATACGCTTTGAACAGTGCTGGGAATATCTGATATGGTTGGATTTGGTAAGCAAATTTAAAACTGAAGCTACGATCCGTAGCCTTGTTTAAATGTCAGTCATCATAGGTCTTTACCTATTCACCTTTTTTCATCTATTTTGAATTTGTTTAGCTATTTATTTCATCTATTTTTGTTATTTGTCGCCTTTTCATCTTTTTTCGATTAATGAAGTTAAATCTTATGAAAAATTATTAACATTGGAATTATACGATAATTTCGGATCATTTCCGGTTGGAAATTTTGATAGTCAAAATACTTTTTTTGATTCTTGTGATTTTTTGATTGAATTGAAATCTTTTGAATTCCTTCCAAATCCTTAAAAACATAATTAAAATCCTGTTAAATCTCTAGTAATTCCTTAAAATCACTTGCAATCGCTTCAAATTCTTTAAAATCATTTAAAATCTCTTGAAACTTCCTAAAATCACTTAAAATCTCTTGAAATCCATTGAAATTTCTTTAAATCATTTACAATCTTTAAAGTTCCTTTTTAATATTTTGAAATTCCTATTAAAATTCCTTAAAATCGTCTAAAATATCGTGAAATTTTGTTAAATCGCTTGAAAATCCTTAAAATCTTTGAAATTCATTCAAAATTTCTTAAAATCTCTCGAAATCCCTTAAAAAATTTTATATTTGTTTAGATACTTTTGACTTCTTTCGAATTCTTTTAAATTCTTTTTTAATCCTTAGAATTCTGTTTAATTTCTTTGAAATTTATGTACAAAATATTTTCTTTTTGATAAGAATTTGCCTGAATTTGCTTAATTTTTTAAATGGTTTTTTAAGACATTTTAAGATAAATTTTATATTGTGAAAATTAAAGAAAATTTTAAGTTTGAATTTGAATTCTTAATTTAAATTTCCTTGACTTGGTTTGGAAGTCAAAGTTTTTTTTTTCCTTCTAAATTTTCTAGTATTTCCGTTTTCTTGGTTTCATTTTGTTTCAATTTTTTGTCATCTATTTTTATAAAAGAAATTCACCTTTTTTAATGACAATAGGTCATTATATCATATATATAACAATAGGTCAAATATATCAAATCTGGTTAAATTTAAATTTAAAAACAAATTTTTTATTGGGAACAGACAAATTATGGAGGCGTCAGGGGCAAAGTACCAAAAACTGTGACTGCAGACGACACCGAAGCGCAAGAAAACGAGGATGAAGAAAACGAAGATGACATAGTAAGAAAAGATATTATATTTGTATTGATTAATGTAAGATATTAATACTTTAACAACAAAACTAATGTGAACAAAACCTTTTATTTCCAGCCGGAAGTAGTAATGAATTGGAATCTGATGGAGTATCTCCCAAAAGAAGCTCGTTGTCAATCAACTTTTGACGCCATAATTGTTGGCTACATAAATGAAATTTACAAGCACATGAAAGAAAATGAACCCGGAAACGCAACTCCAAAGCCATTGCGAAGAAGAAATAGTTGTGCGAGTCAAAGTATGACCCAACGGCTTGGTTTGAGCGAATTAGAAAATACAGCAGAGTTCGCCAAGTCTTTAATCACCGGTGAAATGTCGCAGAAACTTTTTCAGTAAGTGAATTGTTTATTAATTAAAATATTCTATAATTAGTTGTTAATAGATTTTATTATAAAAATTCTATTTCAGGATCATACAAAAGATTCACAAGAAATTACCTGAGAAAGTATTATTGCCAGAGGAAAGTCCTCACTTGGGTGTGCTTGTATCAGGAAAGAGAATCATCAAGCCGGCTGTTGAATTAACAAAAGCAATTTGCGAGGTAAATAGTTTTTTCGGTAAGGTTTTTTTTTAATAATTTAAAGACCTTGGAGTTCACAGAATTAATTTGCAGGTGTTGTCGATGGACAAAGAAGTGACAGATGAAGTGAACACTTTGAAGGAAAATTTATTGAGATTAGTGAATGTCAGTATGTATTCCGATGAGGCTGAATGGAGAGATCCTTGCGTTTCTTTCACTTTGCCGGAAGTAATCTGTCAGGGTTGTAATCATACAAGAGATATCGACCTTTCTAGGGATAATTATCGAGCCTTCGAAAACAATAAGTAAGCGTAATGTATTTTATTATTTCATTAAGAAATATCCAAATTTGAAATAAATTAAACATTTCCTCTAAACTTTCAGACAAGTTTGGAAATGTCCGATTTGCGAAATGAGCTACGACAACGATGAAATCGAGATGGCACTCATTGACATTCTCAACAGAAAAACGATGGGCTACGTTCTTCAAGATTTGCAATGTCGCAGATGTCTCGAAGTAAAAAAAGAGAATATCAAAGAACTTTGTTCATGTGGAGGGGATTTCAAAACGATGATCTCCAAGGAAGAGATGATTCAATTCGCAACGGTTCACAGAAATGTATCTGCAAAATGTCAAATGGAGATTCTATCCGATGCAATAGAAAATATGGGTGTCCTAGAGATTCCAAAAGTAATCCTTGACTGAAAATATGTAAATAATTTTAGTTTCGCCTGCTGTGAATTTTTATCAATTTTGTACTAGTTTTAGAATAAATTAACGAATTTTTTATAATTTATGTTTTCATTTCTTATATTTAAAGAGACCTTTTCTTATGATGAATATACATACTTGTTTAAAGTCATTGAATGAACATTCGCTAAATTACATACTGCTCGATCTTCAAACTATGCAATGGAAAAAATCTGTAAACGTACACCGTAAAACAATAATTCTTCGGATCTCCTGCGATAATAATCAAATTAATGGATATTAAGTTGATTTGTATTATATTCCTTTTATTCTACAATATAACAATAATATATTGATGGATTCACTTAGTCATCTCATCAACTTCCACTTTCGGATCTGCGAAAGAAGAAAAATCATTGTTAAATAAGGAAATACATATTGAATCATTTCAGGATCTAAAATATAAAGTTAGGTAAATTTGGTTTGGGATTGATTATTAACTATGTATCTATACCTGTGAATTTGAATTGAGGAAATTGGGTCATGTCGGTTCCAGCTTCTCCACCATATTGTTTTGTGATCTTTTCCAATTCTTGTTTCCTTTCTTGTATAATTTCTGGCGATGGATCCACCAATTTACCGCCCCTACATTTTTGAAAAAGAACTTTTTAAATCCGAATTTACTTTAACAGTCATCACAGAATCTTATTGTCATTAAAAAAGGTGAATTTCTTTTATAAAAGTAGGTGAAAAATAGATGACAAAATTTGAAACAAAATTAAACCAACAAAACGGAAATACTAGAAAATTTAGAAGGAAAAAAAATTTGACCTTCAATTCAAGTCAATTTTAAATTAAGAATTCAAATTCAAACTTAAAATTTTCTTTAACATCCAAAATATAAACTTTATCTTAAAATTTCATAGAAAATCATTTAAAAAATAAACAAAATTTTCTCAAAAAGAAAATATTTTGAATTTGAATTCAAAAGAAATTTAGAAAAATCAAGCCAAATTGAATAAAATTCAAGGTAAATTTCAAAAAATGTAAAGTCAATTCAGAATGGTGAATTAAAAAGAAGTAAAGATGAATTTGAGAAAATTTTTAGCGAATTCAAAAGAGTTCAAAAAGAATTCAACGTAAATTGAAAAGAATTTAAAACAATTTGATATCAAGATAAATTTGCAGAATTTCAGACGATTTTAAAAGATTTCTTTTACAATTAATAAGATTTCAAGTTATTTTGAATTATTTCAAAAAATGTCAAAGTATTTCAAGATAATTTAAGAGATTATAAGGAATTTCAAGGGATTTTTAAAGAATTGAAAAGAGTTTCGGGATTTAAAGCTATTTAAAAATATTTCAAAGGATTTCAAATAATTCAAAGGATTTTAAAAGATTTAATAGAATTGTAAGGAATTTCTAAGGATTTTAAAGGATTAAAAAAATGTAAAGGATTTTAAGTGATTGTAGATCATTTAAAAAAAACTTTCAGGGATTTAAAAATAATTCAAAAAATTTAAAAAGATTTAATAAAATTTTAAGGAATTTCTAAGGATTTTAAGGGATTCAATAAAAATATAAAGGATTTTAAGAGATTGTAAATCATTTTAAAAAAACTTCCAGGGATTTCAAAAGATTTCAAGTGATTGGAAGAAATTCCAAACAATTATGAAAGAACTAAAAATATTTAAGGGATTTTAAACGAATATAAACTGTTTTAAGGAATTACTTAAAGAAATTTCAAGAGATTTCAAGACGTTTTAAGTGATTTTAAGGAGCTTCAAGAGATTTTAAAGAATTTGAAGTGATGTCAAGTGATTTTAAAGAATTACTAAGGATTTAACGGGATTTTAATTATTTTTATAAGGATTTGAAAGAAATTCAAAAGATTTCAATTTCAATTCTATTAAAAAATTACGTGTCAAATAACAATATTTTAAGTAACTATATGGAAAAATATTTTCCAACCGTAAATGACCTGAAATTATCGTATAATTCCAATGATAATAATTTTTCATAAAATTTAACTTCATTAATCGAAAAAAGATGGAAAGGTAACAAAGTCCAAAAATAGTTCACGATCTGTGACGACTGCTTTAATCATAAAATTTTAAATGATTGAAAAACAATTAAATTAATCTAGGAATTGCATGAAATGGATTCTATTCTTTTGTAGTCGTGAAACAATTTAGAGGAGCAATTTTCGATTTTAAAACCAAACACATGACAGTAGCTAAAGAATCTGTAAAAGTATGAAGGATCCTTTCTTCCTCATTAAGTACGAAAGTATATATAAATCTACAAGAAAACTTACGAGCTCTTTGACTTGTATTCTCGGATTTTATCAATAAACAATTGCTGAATAGGATCGGTTGCTTTTTGCAAAGCTGGTGCAGCCATTCCGATGTTCCTCTTCACAATTTTCGGAACCGAAACGGTAATCCTTCGTGACAGCATTTTTAAATCTAAAATAAAGAATTAGAAATTTATAAATATCACAAAATGACAGTTCCCAAGAATTCCTTTCAGTTATAAAAGCTGATATCACTCAGTTTATTCAAACTCGGAAAGCATATAATCATTCCAAAAGTAATAAACTTTAGTTCATTTTTAATATAATATTAATTTTTTATATAAAAAATTAATCTTTACATTTTCTATTATGTAATGAAGTGAAGCAAGGTTGTAGGTTATGAGAAGTTAAAGATAAAAGTTTGTTAATGATAGAAGACATGCTTGGAACTTTCAATACGAATAAAAAAGGATTCTAGAAGATGGGTAAATTTTCTATATTAATTAATAATTGTTTCTATAGAGTTTTCTTTGAAAAATCCTTACTTTTTGTTCGGTAATAATGTGCTGGAAATGCTGGAAATCAGCTGCTGCAAATCAATATGGCCGACAGAGACAACGTGAATCAAAAGATCAAAGCACGGTTGGAGACTGGTGAGGTGACAAGTACGGCGATTTTAATTTTATTTTGGCGATTTCCTGGTGACTGCAGAATCTCTGTTATTAATATTATTAGTAAATTTATTATTTTATTTTTTCAAAACACGCTTTACATATTACACATCAGACCTGTCTTCCTTCCGGTATGAATTGGGTTTCAAAAAAAACAGGATTAATAAGCTTAATCAAAATTTGTCCTTTCGTTGTCAAGTTGAATAAATTTAATACTTTTTATTCATATTCAGTCTTTACTTTTTATTTCCTGTTAATTTAACCAATTCTTTATTTTAAATTTAGCGCTCATTGGCTACTTTTTGGTGAAACCAATGCGATCTTTAATTTTTTAAAGGTTGGCGATTCTGACTCTGGTTACTTTAATTTCCCAGAATGGCGATTTTTTGTTTGGTTCGTTTGCTTAACAGGGACGGTAATACTTTTGTTTTTACCATTTATTATTACTTTTTAATGTTGATGGAGCGACAAATAAAAAAGGTACAATAGTGTAAGCTTATTCATTTTTCTGGCGTTACATTCATTTTAATCAACTCGGATTACGGGAACAAACAACAAAACGTCGAATTATCGTGCCTAACCTCTCAGCCCACATTTTCATCATTTCTCAAGTGTTTCCTCCTATTTCTTAAAAAAATGACGAAGGGGTTACGCCAACTTCTACAGCCTCGAAGAACTTGTAAGTTTGCAACTTTGTGGCTTATTTATTTATCGCTCTATCGCCCTTACTGCGATGTTTGATTCATTTTCTTATCTCAAAACTCGATTTCCTCATTTTTCTCAACAAATAAAGAGTGGCATGTCAAAAGGGATTAACCCACATTTGATATTATTAGCTAGAAAATTCTTAATAATTCAAATACACATCCTCACCAATGTAAAAAAAACTCGCGTCCAGCTTTCTATCTCCTGTAATTCCTCGGAACTGATTGACTTTTTTTAGTCCATTTTTTTTGGCCTTTGTTCAGCACTAAAATATCCCCGGAGTGGACTTTTGTTTTGTTTTTTAATTGAAAATTAGATTTTACAAAACGTTTTTTATTTCTCCTGAAAAATTTGATAAATGTGGGTTAACACCTTATGACATGCCACCCTTCAAATATTATAATAAATTAGATATTTTTTCGCTCTGTAGCGGTACTTATTTTTTAAATAAAATTATGGGTACAGAGCGAATTAATAAATTAAACTTTTTTTCATAAAATGCTAATATTACTATATTGTGTATGGTAGATTTGCCGGCAGAAGAAAATTGACCAATTTCTGTAAATTTACAGTGTGTTCTACAAGAAAAGGTACGCGTTTTCTCGGAAAGTTTCAGTGATTTTTTTCCTTTCTTTTATGGCCTGACTGTACGTTCGAAGAGCTACATGAACATGAGTGCTGTTTACGCTAAACGTTTTGAAGCGGTTTTTTTGTGCACCCATGCACGCGGACCACATCTTTCATACTCAGCTGCTGCTAAAGTGCTTAAAAAGTCTAAGCACTTCGTGCAAATGTGGGTAGAGCGGTATAGGGACACAAAAACCGTCGATAACCTGCCAGGGAAAGGAGAGTTGCGAGGAACGTCCAGTAAGGAGGATAAGATGATTGTTGCACTGTTCAAGCGCAACCCAACTTTCCGGCTGCGTGAAGCTAAAGCTAAGCTAGCGGAGAAGGGACTACACGTTAGTATAAACACCATAAGACGCAGATTAGCTGAGGCAAAAGTGCAGAAACCCCTGCTCTCAGAGGTTCACATGAAAAAACGCTTGGCATGGACTACGAAAAATATTGATCGCGATTGGTCCAACGTACTTTTTTCCGACCAAGCGTCCTTTTGGGCATGGGTCCCCATAAAACGTGCCTGGTCTTTCGGTGGTGAGCGTTCCCTCCAGCGAACTGTTAAATACCCCATAAAAATCCATATTTGGGGATGCTTCTCACAGCGCGGTTTTGGCTGCTTAGAGCTTTTTACTGAAAATCTTAACGCTCAAAAAATGGTGAAAATCTACAAACATGGTCTTCTGAAGTCTGCAGAGAAGATGTTTGGAGCCAACAATGAGGATTGGATCCTTCAAGAGGATAATGACCTCAAACATCGCAGCTGCCTCTGTACGTGCTGGAAAGCGGAAAATGGCATCACGACCTTGGACTGGCCTTTACAATCTCTTGATGCAAATCCCATGAAAAATGTGTGGAATGTCATGAAGAGGAAACTTGTAGGAAGGCGTGTATTCACCCTGAAGCAACTCTCTCGACGAATTAGGGAGGTATGGCGCTCTCTGTCTTTGGAATATGCCGAAAAACTAGTCGAGAGCATGCCTAGAAGGTGCCAGGCCATTATTGAGAACAACGGCGACTGGACGGTTTAATAGGTGAGTCCGCTCTAATATTCAAAGCGTGCTTTTGTGACAAAAAAGGAAAATGAGGTTTTGTTTGAAACTTTCCGAGAAGACGCGTACCTTTTCTTGTGGAACAGACTGTGCAAGTTATTTCCGTAAAAGTAAATGTAATCAATAAATCTATAAATTCACGCTTCCATTGTGATTTTACGATTTTCAGTAAATCTGCTAATCTTAAAGCAATTATCTCGTTTCTTATCTTTCTTATATAGGATATTCTCCAACCAACTTTGCAAATTTACCATTGGTTGGAAAACCCATGTATCTAGTGTAGGTAATATTATTTATATCATTGAATGTGGTAAAATTACAATAAATTTTTTTTTACAGTGTGGCAATTGTTCCAGAATTTAAGACCAAATTTTTAGATGTCGTCTAAACGCAAATCAAACGCGAATGCGTCTAAGTGGATGCAATGTGACAAATGCGAGGGCATTGTCGGATCAGCAGACTATGAAGAGCATTTGCAAGAATGTCCTCCATCAAACGAAAATTGGAAGCATAGATTTATACGAAATAATGTATTACACAGCATAGTGGAAGTTTACAATCCAAAAGGTAATAAACAGTAAAGTATTATTATTTATTATTTATATAATAGTCTTACTAAATAATCTTCCGTTCATTCGATAATAAATTAACTTTGTCTGACTCAAAAGTCACTGAAGAAAGTTTAAAAAATTTAAACTTTCAAGCAATAATTATGCAAATGTAGATAGAATTCTATATTTTTATGATCAATTTCTTTTTAGATTGATTCAAAAATGTTTCACTCTTAAAACTGTGAAAAAATTATAAATTTAATCCCACGACTCGTGAAATCCCATAAAATTCCTTAAAATCTCATGAAATCTTTTTTAAAATTACATACTTAATACCATGAAATCTCGTAAAATTCCTTAATATTTCTAGAAAGCTCAATAAATTTCATAAAATTCTTTGAAATCCTGTAAAAGTCATTAAAATCCCTCAATCTTTCATGTAACCTCGTGACATCTCTTCAAATTTCGTGAAATCCCTTATAAATTCTTAAAATTACTTAATATCCCGTAAAATATCGTTAACTCCCTTAAAATGCTAATAAATCTTGCGAAACACTTTTAAATTTCGAAGAAAAAAAAATTCTTTAACATTTCGTAAAATCCTTTGATATTTTTGGAAATCCCAATAAATTTCATGAAATCTTGTAAAAGTCCTTAAAATCCCATTAAATCTCGTGAAATCCCATGGGATTTCTTAAAAGTCCTTAAAATTATTTAAGATCCTATAAAATATTTTTAAATCCCTTAAAAATATTTTAAATCCCACAAATTATCGTGAAATTATATGGGGCATTCCATGCCAAACCGACCACTTTTGATCCCGACCGATTTCGATTTGGCTGAAACTTTTTTATCTTTTTCTACCCTATCGAAAACACTTTTCAGAATTTTTTCAAATTTTTTTACCTAACCCAAAAAAAGTTATGGATTTTTTTAAAAAATGGCTTTGTTTCAAATGGCGTTATTTTTTCAAAAATTGATTTATCTGGACGTTTTTTTTTTCAAAATTTTTATTTTCAAATGAACTTTTCAGAAAAAAATTTATAAAAATTATTACAGATCCATCTTCAACGTTTTTTTTTTAAATTTTCGACAAAAAAAAGGAAATTTCGAGATGATTGTCATTTAAAATTTTTTTTTTATAAAAAACTTTGACATTTTCCGCAAATTCTCTGAAATTCTCAGTGGGATTATTTTTCTTTTTCAATTAAAAAAAAAATTTTTTTTAACTCAGCTTATTTTTCATAACACTATGAAAATTTTTTAGAATGTACAAAGAACAAAAATTTTGAAAAAAAAAAAACGTCCCGATAGGTCAATTTTTGAAAAAGTTACGGTCATTTGAAGAAAAAAGTCATTTTTTTGAAAAACCCATAACTTTTTTTGGATTAGGTAAAAAAATTTGAAAAAATTCTGAAAAATGTTTTCGATAGGGTAGAAAAAGATAAAAAAGTTTCGGCCAAATCGAAAGGGGTCGGGGTAAAAGTGGTCGATTTGGCATGGAATGCCCCACATAATGTTTTCGTAAAATCCTTTAAAACCCTTAAAACTCCTGAAACTTTTTCAAAATTTGATTTTATAATATTTTCTGTATTTCAAAAATTTTACTACAATTTAAGTTTAACTCTAGACCACTACAAAATAAAATTCTATTTCTTCACAGAATTTCCCAAAAATATTAGTGAAACTACTGCTAATAACATGATATTCTTGTCGAAAACTGCAATGGAATTGTGTAACATTGCTTTGGGAGACAAAGTACTCCTTGTTGGAAAAAACGTCGCTGTTAAAACTGCCTTTTCCTCTAATGATGGAAGTATGATGAGTATATCACTAACAAAATCTGGTACATATAACAAATTTGAATCTTTTGGATGCACAAGGTGGATATCAATATGATCTAAAAAGTTGGTCGTATCTAAAATAAAATTTTGTTCTTTAATTTTTTAGCCATCGAATCAGCAAATCTTGGACCACTTGTTACTGTTCAAAAATTACCCACAGTTCCTTATCTGGCAAAGGAAGTGATCATAGAACATATAGGAAAGCAACCTCTTCCTCCTCTTTCTTATCAATTCGATGAGATAATCAAAAGCCACACTGACGAGGGGATATTCACCACCGGTAACAAAATTATCGTTCCCTTCTACGGTCAAAAATTAATCTTTAGAATCACGAAAGTGAGATTTTACACTGATTCAAAAATTGATGAAGAGGAGCTGGCGAAGGATTTGTCACAGGAATTTGCAACAATGAATATTTCCGAAAACACTCAGAGGATACGTTTGTATAAAACAACTTATTTAACGAAGTGGGTCGTTTTGGAAAGTAAAACAGAGGATAGCAGGAAGAAAAAGAGACTCAAATTCAACGATATCGGTGGATATTCAGATCTTATTGATAAATTAAAAAATCTTATGGACAATGCCTTGAATGAACGATGCCAAATCCCAATTAGAGGAATACTACTCTACGGTTCACCAGGAGTTGGGAAATCCCTAATTGCAAATACTCTCATTTCAGAATACAATGTGCACTCGGTAACCATCAGTGATTTAAATCTAATTCCGAAGAATATCGAAGACACGGAAACCGTATTAAAAGAACTGTTCGAAGATGCAGTGGCTAAAGCTCCTAGTATCATTCTTTTAGAAGATATCGACATACTCTGTCCAAAGAAAAGTAGTTCAAGTACCAATCAAGAAAGAAAATTAGTCGCTACTTTAATTAATCTTTTCGATGATTTGCGGAACACAAATGCCAATGTTGCTGTTTTAGCTACGACTTCTAAATTAGATTTCGTTGATAATTCTCTACGCAGAGGTGGTAGGTTACGAAAGGAGTTCGAAGTCAGTGTGCCAGATCAAAAAATGCGGAGAGAGATCCTCACGAAAATATTGTTGAAAGTACCTCATACTCTCAATGAAGAAAATATTAAAGACATTTCCTCTGAGACTCACGGCTTTGTTGCAGCAGATTTGGAAGATTTGTGTTATGAAGCTATGTCTCGTGCTACAGAACGTTTCTATAATCAAAAAATTAGATCTAATTTGGATACTGTAGAGATAACGTTTGAAGATTTTCAATACGCTTTGAGAGATGTAAATCCTTCTGAGATGAAAGAAGCATTGGTTCAAGTTCCAAATGTGAAATGGTCAGAGATCGGTGGGCAAAAGGATTTGAAACTGAAATTGAAACAGGCTGTCGAGTGGCCTTTGAAGCATCCGGAAGCCTTTCAGAGAATGGGTATCGTTCCACCCAAAGGAGTTTTGATGTTTGGTCCACCTGGTTGCTCGAAAACTATGATTGCTAAAGCCTTGGCGACTGAGAGCAAGCTTAATTTTCTTAATATCAAGGTAAAGATGGGAATTTTATAATTTTTAGTAAATTAGACAATACAATTATTAGCCAATTGGAGTTTCTGATGGATTCTTAAATTGTGATTTGATTTCAGGGTCCAGAATTATTTTCGAAATGGGTGGGAGATTCTGAAAAGGCTGTGAGGGATATTTTCCGGAAGGCGAGACAAGTTGCTCCTTCCATTATTTTCATTGATGAAATTGATGCTCTTGGAGGCGAGAGGGCTTCTTCTTCGAAAGGCGGTGGCAGTAATGTTCAGGAAAGGGTTTTGACTCAACTTTTAACAGAGTTAGATGGAGTTACTGCCTTGGGGAATGTTACATTAGTCGCAGCTACTAACAGACCAGACCGAATTGATAAGGTAGAGTATTAAGAAGGATAGAGAATGAAATCTTCTACTTTTAAACATATTAAATTGGTTTAATCTAAAGGCAATCGTTTCTTTCAGGCACTTTTGCGACCTGGTCGTCTTGATAGAATTATATATGTACCTCTACCAGATGCCGAAACTAGGAAAGAAATATTTTCCATAAAATTAAAGAAAATGCCAATCTCTAATGACGTCATCATACAGGACCTGGTAGATATAACTGAGGGTTACTCAGGTGCGGAAATCCAGGCTGTTTGTCACGAAGCTGCTTTAAAAGCCTTAGAATTAGATTTAACTGCAACGCAAATCACAACAGAACATTTCAGAACTGCTTTAGCCATTGTGAAACCCAGGACATCAGTTTCTTTAATTCAAATGTATGATAAATATATCGCTAATGCAGATATGTAAACAAATACGGCGGATTCATCGTAAGTGTATGAGACTGAAATATTATCATAGAATGAATGATTTTTGTTATAAATATATTTTTTTATTAATAGTCTTCATAAACAAACAAATATTTTTTGCATTTATGATAATGAAATAAAACCTTGATATTTATTGCTCCTATAAAATGATTTTTAATTAGCAATAAGAAAATGTCGCATTTCAAATTTGGTACAAGAATTGCTTTTTAGATTGATTAAAAAATGTTTCACTTTTAAAACTCTGAAAAAAATTATAAATTTACTCCCATGACTCCTGAAATCTCATAAAATTCATTAAAATCCCATAAAGTCTCTTAAAATTCCTTAAAATTTCTAAAAAAAATCCCAATAAAATAAAAATAAAATAAAATCCTTTAAAATCATGTAAAAGTCCTTAAAATCTCATGAAATTTCGTGAAATCTCTTCAAATTTCATGAAATCCCTTAAAATTACTTAAAATTCCATAAAATATCGTTAAATCCCTTTAAATGACAATATTTCTTGCGAAACACCTTTAAATTTTATAAAATACAATAAAATTCCTTAAATTTTTTAAAAACCATGAAGTCTCGTAAAATCCCTTAATATTTTTAGAAATTCCAATAAACATAAAGTCACTTGAAATCCTGTGAAAGTACTTAGAATCCCATTAAATCTCATGAAATCCCTTGAAATTTCTTAAAAGTCCTTAAAATTATTTAATATCCCATTGAATATTGTTAAATCTCTTAAAAATATTTAAAAACGAAATGTGAAATTATATAATTGTTTTGTAAAATCCCTAAAATAAATCTAATGAAAAACATTAAAACTCCTTAAAATTCCACAATATCCAAAAAAAATTTCCTAAAATAGGTTTACTGAAAATTTCGTAAAATCCTTTAAAATTTTATAAAATCTCAAAGTACGTTTTGTAAAATTCCATTAATATTTAATTTTTGCAAAACTACTTGATATTCCTCCAAATTACATACTTAAAATCCCCAGGGCTGCCACACGTCTTGAAATACATAAAAATATCACGAAATCCTTCGGAATTTCTTAAAATTCCTTGAGATACCCAGAAACGCCTTAAAATTTCTTAGA
>JAUESH010000046.1:1497488-1510418 GCA_032275165.1 Synergus magnus
TCCGAATTAATCCGAGGCCCATTCAAAATCAATCCGAACTTGTAATCCGAATGAATCTGGTCAATCCGAATTAATCAGAATTAATTCGAATGATTCCGGTCATTCTGAGCTTTCAATCCGAATAAACCCGGTCAGTCAGAACTTTCAATCCGATTGGATCCGAATGAATCCGGTCTATCCGAATCAATCCATGAATCAATCAATGATTCCGAAAAATACGGATAAATTCGGATTCATTCGGATTGACCGGGTTTATTCGGATTAAAAGTTCGTATTAATTCGGATTGACCGGACTCATTCGGATTACAAGTTCAGATTGATTTTGAATGGGCCTGGGATTAATTCGGATTGAAAACTTCCTTCGGATTAGATCGGAATGAAACTGTTCGTATCGAATACAAATTACGGAATAATTCGGAAAATTTCGGATTGGTTCGGAATGAATTTCAGTTCGAAGCTTTCGCTAGGGCAGTCACAAACTTACTTTCAAGCTCAAGAGTTATTTTTTATTTTTAAATAAATAAAATTTTTTTAAACGTATGGAATTTGTTTGAATAATTGAAAATTAATTAACCAACTTTGATAAATATTCCACTAGACCAAAAGAAATCATTTTTAGTAAAAAAAAAAAAAAAAACAAGAATAAAGTGCTCAAAAGTATTTCATGAAGAATTGAATTGGGTTGAAGTTTCAGACTTCTAGTCTGACGATTTTTCTGTTTTTACATTGGAATAAAAATATCAAAAAAAAAAAAGATGTCCCAAAATATCAATAGCACTTTAATTTTAATAGAAAATTACAATTAACAAAGTAGTTTATTAAAAGAAACGGTTATTGAAAGCACGTTTGGCGCGCTAATTTTGACTAGTGTTAATAATAGTTTGAATGGATTTCACAACATCAATACAAATATCTTTTTCAATTTCTATTGCTTTAGATTCTTTATATCCCGGCTTGTTTCGCTTTTAATTTTAACACATTATTAAAAACTCTTCGCAATTTTAATACATTTATGTCAAGGGAATTTATCTAAAAGTCAGAGATAAGTCATGTAAATGTCAGGAAAATGTGAGGAAAATTGAAAAGTTGATTCTTGTGGCCACCCTGGAAGGAAAAAAGTGAGAGTCCTTGAATTTCAGTAAACAAAACTTCACTTGGAAGCCTGCCTTTGTGTAAGAAGTCCAAGTGTGGGACGTTATTCAGTAGACACTGAGGGTGTCGGTTGTCATGCACACGGCGTATAAGAACGTATTTATGCGCATGTATGTGTATAAGAAGGGATAAGGGACGTTTTGTCATTCTAAGAAGCTTCTCTTCGACTCTTCGTATTCGTAGGTTCAATTTATTCTACAACCAGATACCGGATGAACGGAGCCCGTCTCCTCATACGTGCCTGAGATACAAGAATCGGTACTGTCGATTGGTTTCAGGGATGCATCTTTTAATTAAACATTACTGAAAAAATCCTGCAAAATATCCTAACTATTTAGAGATCTAATATCCTAATTGATCTAGTCCCATAATTCATACATTTGTTTACTTTTATGATCGCAAGTGAGAGATTTCTCAAGTTCTTTAATGACTTAAAAGGTTTTCTGATCTTTTCTCAGATATTTTTCCTCCTCAGCTTTCTTTAACCAATAAAATATATAGATATGGGTATAGATATAGATATTTATCTTCCTTTTTCTGTTGATTCGAAATATAAGTGAAAATCTGATCTGATCTGGGAGGTTCTCAAGAATCAAGACCCCACTCTGAGAACTCGGGTCCGATCAGTGGCAACATAAGTCTTCTATGCACTTTCGACGTCTATACGATCTACTACTGTATTTACCTGCCCACGGGATTTAAATGTGTGTAGGTGCAGCCAACACCACCCCGTGCATCTCATAGTCACTCGAGTAGAAAGTATCTGTGAAACAAAAACTGCCTTTAGCAACCGCCGGTTTCCTTTTCACTTTTCTCCCCCAAGGCTCTCTGAGCTTCTGACCTCTCACGGGAAATATTTCAGGCAAAAAAAAATAAGGATGGCCTTGAATTCTCAGCCCCTGAAATTCGAGATCAGATGTGAACCATCCGTTCCGAAATCGACAGGTTTGAGAATAGGCCGAGGATATACAAAAAGGAACTGAATTTTCCTAAATTCTTCTTTATTTTACGATTTATATATTATTTTATTTTTTTATTACTGCAAAAAAACTTCTGACGTGTATTTTTACACTAGCGGTCAAATTGGGTTGAAGTTGCTGACGTCTAGTCTGATGAACTTTTTTTTATTTTTCAAAAAAAGTTCCCAAAAGCATTTTACTTTTATTTATAATACTATAGCAGAAATTTACTCGGCGTTGTTCGGGATTTTAAGATTATTCAAATATTGTTAAGGAATTTCAAGATATTTAAAGGAATTTAATTTGATTTTAAGGAACTTCAACGAATTTCAAGAGATTTTACGGAACTTCGAAGGATTTTTAAAAGTGTTCAAAACAGTTTAAGGATTTTCAAGAGTTTATGAAAAAGATTTTCCAGAGATTTCTATAGATTTCACAAGATTTCAAAACTTCTTAAAGGATTTTGATCAGATTTTAAGTGACTTCAAGGAATTTGAAGGAATTTTAAGCGATTTCAAGTAATTTCAAGTGATTCTAAAGGAATATCAATGAATTTCTGTAGAATACAAGACATTTTAAGTGATTTTAAGAAATTTCAAGGAATTGATTCTAATGTGCAGGAAATCAAATGAAAACTCTTAAAATCCTTTAAAATTACTTGAAATTCTTTGAAATGTTTTAAATCTTCTTTAAATGACTGAAAATCGTTTAAAATACTTCAAAATACCTTGGGATTCATTAAAGTCTCTTGAAATATCTTGAAATCTCTTCAAATTCCTTCAAATTCCTTTAAATCTGTTAAAATGCCTTGAATGTAAAATCTCTAAAAAAAAATCTTTTAATAACTCTTTTCAACTCTTTTAAATATCCCTTTAAATCCTTAAAGTCAATCAAATTCTCTTAGCATCCCTTGAAATTTTTAAAAATTCTTTAAAGTCTTTTTATCTCTTGAAATTTCTTAAAAATCATTTCTTAAAACCACTACAAATCTCTTGAAATCCCTTATAATTCCTTAAAATCACTTAAAATTTTTTGCAATCCTTAAAAGTTTTATAAAACGATTTTAAGACATTTAGAATGATTTAAAAATATTTCAAGATTTATAGAAGATTTAAAGGATTTTAAAGAATTTTAAAAGAATTTCGTGAGATTTTAAAGAATTTTAAGATATTTCAAGAGATTTAAAAAGAGTTTTAAAAAATGTCAAGAAATTTCAAGGAATTTCAAGAGAATTTAAGGATTCTCAAGAGATTTCAAGACATTTTAATGATCACTAGATTTTTAAAGTGATATTAAAGAATTTTAAAGGATTTTAAGGGATTTCAATAATTTTCAAAGAATTTGAAAAGATTTTAAACGATTTCAAGAAATTAAGAGGGATTCTTTTAAAATCCTCAAAAAGAAGTTTTGAAAAAACTTTTTGAGGATTTTAAAAGAATAAAAAAAATTTCAAGAGATTTAAAAAAGTTTCTAAAAAATTAGATTAAAAAAATTTTTTTTTTAAATTTTTTAAAAATTGAAAAAATTCAAAAGCATTTTCAAAATTTCGTTTAAAAAATCCACAGGACAATCTTATTAAATCTATTAAAATCTTCTAAAATCTCATCGAAATTTTTTTAATTCTGTGAAATCTTTTTAAACCCTTTAAAATCTCGAATCTGCTGTATACTAAAAATTCGAGTGATCAATCCCTGGAAAAAAATCTGATTAGGCCAATAGTATATTTTCACGTAGAATTGGGACGACTGAAAATTCCCGAAAAATAAAATTCCCGAGACTGTAAAATTCCCGAATAAATAATTACCGAAAACTAAAAATCCCGACATTATAAATTGCCGACAATATAAATTCCCGAAAATAAAAATTACCGACCGAAAATTGTCGATAATATAAAATTCCCGAAACTGTAAAATTTCCGACACTAGAAAATTCCCGACAGTGGAAAATTCCCGAAAAGATCTCTAAAAATGTTTGAAAAATATTTTTAAAATACAGAATAATTTTAAAAATTTGTTTCAATTATTATTGGAATTATTTATTTATTAGAACAATTTTTTCGGGAATTTTCTATTGTCGGGAATTATTTAGTGTCAGGAATTTTATATTGTAGTCAATTTTCGGTCGGGAATTATCCAGTGTGTCGGGAAATTTTGATTTCGGGAATTTAATTATTATTTAAATTATTTATTTATTAAAATAATTTTTTTCGGAACTTTCCATTGTCGGGAATTTTACAGTGTTTTGAATTTGATATTGTCGGCAATTTTATAATGTCGGGATTTTTATTTTTCGGTAATTATTTATTTGGGAATTTTACAGTGTCCGGAATTTTATTTTTCGTGAATTTTCAGTCTTCCCGTAGAATTACGTAAGTTTTTGAATTTTGTTTTTATTAGAATTCTATTTACCCTTCTCAGAAAGATATTAAAAATTGAATCCCGAAATTCAGGTACATAACTCGAATTCGATTCAAAGCTCGGTTTCAAGACCGGTTATTTTTTTATTTATATTGTTGATACGTGGGGATGAAAATGAAGCAGAGTCGCACAGAAATCGTGCGATCAATCGCGTCGGCTTCGTGTGAAAGATAAGAGCGAAGCCCCGCGAATGCATATAAGGTAAGGTGGCGTTGCATGAAATATAACCGCAGCTGTGCGTGCGGTTGGTCGATGGACCGGTCGATCGGCCGATCGATCGGCCCTTGACGTTACCAATCAAGATATAGATTTCTCACGTTCTCGATCTCTGTTGACGCCACTCTTCAACCGACGTTCCACAATACAAATATGTCACAAACTCACATCACAATAAGCCTCCCTTTCGTAAAATAAATTAAAAAGTTTCACGCGAAACTGAAGTCTCAGACGGATCCGGTTTCTGCCGATTTATTATGTTCGAAATATGAAATTATCTCCTTTTATCTTGCAAACGAGATTTGCTCAAGCAATATTTTCTCAGACTTTCGATTTGAAAGAAGGCCTTTTGTGTTTTGCTTGGGACATCTTTTTGCTGGAAAACAAAAATCCCTTATGTGAAAAAGTACCGAAAAAATAATTCCCGAAAATTCCGAAAATATTTATTACCAAAATTTCAATTTACCAAAAATATAAGATAATATATAAGAATTTTTAAATTCCAAAAAATAAAAAAATCTTTTTTTTTTCAAAAAATGTTTAACATTTTCGTATCCAATTTGTGTTCAAAAGTTCCTCAAAAAATTTTTCAAAATTTTTGTTCAAAATTTCTCCAGAATTTTTTTTTTTAATTTCTTTTCAAAATTTTTCTTCAAAATTTTTGTTCAGAATTTCTCTTCAAAATTTTTCTTCAAATATTTTGTTTAATATTGATCCGATTTTTGTTTTCAAAATTTCTCCAAAATGTTTATTTCTCAACAATTCTCCAGAATTGTTGTCAAAAATTTTAAGGTGAAATTTTGATAAAAAAAAGTTGAAGAATCATTTTGAACAAAGATTTTAAAGAGAAATTTTGAAAAAGTTTTGAGAAGTTAAACAGAAGTTTTGAAGAAATTTTGAACAAAAATTTTTTACATTTTAAGTTTTTTTTTTTTTTTTTTTTTGGGGGGGGATTAAAAATTGTTGGGAATTTCAAAATTCCGGGATGTTATATTTCTGCGAAATTGAAATTTCGGTAATGTTCTACTTTCGTTAATAAATATTTTCGGTACATTTAAATTTCATTAATAAACATTTTCGGTAATATTATTTTTATTGGAAAATTTTAAAGTTCGGAAAATTGCATTTTTCTGTTATTCTAACTTTCCTGAAAGATATTGTTCCTTTTGTTTACTTCACTTCAATTTCCCCTTTAAAAAACCCCTCGATTAATTTAAGACTTTATAATCAAGTAGTTCTTGTGCTTGCATATATGCAAATGCATTTTGTTTATATTAATGGATTTAAATTAAAGCAGGAAGGAATAACTAAATCAGATGCAGATTTAAAATTTCAATAAAAGGAAGTGGAAATGAGTTATAGTTTCCGTGATTCTAATTGTCTTTTATATTAGACAAAAGAATTTTTTTAAGCAGGGCCCTAACGAATATATAAAGATTGAATAAAAATATAAGCCATAGGCCCGGATTTACGCAGAGTCGGTCAAGGCAATTTCCTAGGGGGCGATTGTCTCTCTTTTTATGGGACCTCCTGGGGAAAATATCGTGCGAACATACGTCCCCCTCGTATTCCCGTATTAGCTTAGATAAATGACTAATAAAACGGAAATGCTTGATAGCATTTAACTTTTAAAAGATGTCTCTTTTCTATAACCACAGAAACCTTTTCCAGTATTCTCAATTAAATTTAGGAGATCATTATCATCAGTTTCTGATTTTTATTCATTCGAATAGAATTTTTACTTTTATGGGATTTTAAATGAAACTGAAGTTTTCAACGTTTACAACAACGAAAAATTATTTTTTTGTAAAAAATACGAGATCTAAAATTGTATTGCGCTAAATGGTTCCATTTGATGTCAAAAGAAACTCAAAACAGTTTCCACCCCCTACCACTTTAGGGTCATCCCAAAAATCATCCCCTAAGTACAAATAAAATCATTATAAATTCCCTAACTTCGAAACCTAAAATTTTAGTGTTTTAAATAGTTCCATTTTATGTTAAAAGAAGGCCAAAATAAATTTATCCAGCTAACCCTCTAGGTTCACCCTCAAAATCAACCCCTAAGCACAAAAAAAATCATTGTAATTCCCCAAACTTCGAAACCTAAAATTTTATGATTTTAAATGGTTCCGTTTAATGTTCAAAGAGGTTGAAAAAAGTTTCATCCACCTCATCCTCAAGGTTCACCCTCAAAATCAACCCCTAAGCAAGAAAAAAATCATTGTAATTCCCCAAACTTCGAGACCTAAAATTTTATCGTTTTAAATGGTTCCATTTAATGTTCAAAGAGGCCAACAAAAGTTTCATCCTCCTAATCCTCTAGTTTCATCCTCAAAATCAACCCCTAAGCACAAAAAAAATCATTAAAAATCACTAAAAATCCCCAAACTTCGAAACCTAAAATTTTATGGTTTTAAATGGTTCCATTTAATGTTCAAAGAGGCCAACAAAAGTTTCATCCACCTAACCTTCTAGGTTCACTTTCAAAATCAACCCCTAAGCACAAAAAAAAATCACTAAAAATCCCCAAACTTCGAGACCCAAAATTTTATGGTTTTAAATGGTTCCATTTAATATCCAAAGAAGTTTCGAGATTTTTAATTATTTTTTTTGTACTTAGGGGTTAATTTTGTGAGTGAACATAGAGGGTTAGGTGGATGAAACTGTTTTGGCCTTTTTTGGACATTAAATGGAACTATTTAAAACAATAAAATTTTAGGTCTCGATGTTAGGGAATTTATAATGGTTTTATTTGTACTTAGGGGATGATTTTTGGGGTGATCCTAGTGTGGTCGGGGGTTGAAACTGTTTTGGGTTTCTTTTGACATCAAATGGAACCATTTAACGCAATAAAATTTCAGGTCTCGTACTTTCTACAAAAAAATAATTTTTCGTTGTCGTAAACATTGAAAACTTGAGTTTCATGGATTTTAATCCATTAATTTCAAATTGCTTGAGTTAATATCGGGTTTTAAAGTTATAACGAAGATACGTTGTTTGCGATCTATCAATAATAGATTTTTTGTATAACAAGTTCTTCTTTGTTCAAATATCCTTTTATAAAACATTTTACAAACTCGACATATTATTGACAATCAGAATTAATTGATAGCAGTTGCGTAAATTTCCTTCTGTTAATTGCTTTGGATTTTATCCAATTCTTAGAATATTTAACGCAAGTGTTAAACTATTTTATCTTGTATCACCTGAACAATCTACGTGTATTTGAAGATAAGGCACTTGTGTCATTCTCAAATCGTATCGATCACTGACAAGACTTGCTAATCAGCGATTGCAAACTGCAAAAAAATTGTCAAAAGTAGCTTTAATATTTATCAAATTATATCATCCTTTTGAAAAAATATTTTTTAGGGAGGAATATGTAAAGAAGGAAATTTATTTATGTTAAAAAATTCTTTACTAGTCAGTTTAGGGTTTTGTCGTCGAACAAGGATTTAAAATTTTTTTAATAGGGTGCTTTGTGAATTGAGTCGACCTCTGACGGTATTCTATGTGAATGTGATCATTTGGCTTCAATGGTTTTCCTGTAGGCCGCGCCACTTTACAGATAGGATCAAAACCACTTGTGGATAAAACAGGTTTCGGAATTATCTTCTTAAGACATTTCAGAGTGATCGATTTTAGTTTGTTTGGAAAAACATAGGGTGAGATTATGTGCGCAAAATATGATCAAAATTTGCATTTTCCTATTGGTTTTAGCAAATTAGAAGGGAATGCCAATAATTGGTAAAGGTCTCAAATAAAAACAATTATATTCATTTAAAAACTTTTGAACAAAAGACACTAAATAAAATGATTGATAATTTTATTAATATTAATTTTCAATTAAAAGCACGTGGGGAGTTTTGGATTTTTAATTTACCAATTTTATTACTCAAACTTCTAAAATAAAAACATGGCGAAATCATTTTTGTAAATTGTTAAATAAGCGTCTAGTACTTTTCGTTACTTTAAACTTATTTTTTTGCTTACGCAGTGAAAAATAAAATGTATAATATATATAATATTTTTTAAAAAGTTTCCAAAGTTCCAAAAAACTCAAAATTTTTGTTTATTTATTAGCACAAATTTACCGGGCGCTGCCCGGGATTTTATGAGTTTTCGTAGAATTTAAAGGAATTTTAAAGAGACTTTAAAGGATTGCAAAAGATTTTAAGTGATTTAAAAAAAATTCAAGTATGCTAAGACATTTTGATTGAAGAGATTTCAAGATATTTTAAGAGATTTTACTGACCTCCAAGGGATTTTGAAATATTTTAAACGATTTTAAGACATTTACAAAAGATTGCACACATTTTAAAGAATTTCAAGTAATTTTGAGGGATTTTAAGGGATTTCATTTGATTTCCTCCACATTAGAATCAATTTCTTGAAATTTCTTAAATTCACTTAAAATGTCTTGAAATCTTTTGAAGATCCTTAAATTTTCTTAAATTGTTTAGAAATCCATTGAAATTCCTTACAATCACTTGACATCACTTGAAATCTTTTGACATTCTTTCAAATTCTTCTAAATCATTTAAAATCTCTTTAAATCTCTTGAAATTCCATAAAATCCCTTAAAATCTCTTTAAATCCCTTAAAATCTCTTGAAATTCCCTAGAATCATTTAAAATCTTTATGGGTCCTTCAAAATCATTAAAATACTCTTAAAATCTTCTGAAATTTCTTTAAATCCCTTAAAATTCTTTAAAATCATTTAAAACATCTTTAAATCTACTTTTTGAAATCTTGTGAAAGCTCTTGAAAATCCTTAAATTGTTTTGAACTATTTTAAAAATCGTTTAAAGTTCCTTAAAATCTCTTGAAATCCTTTCAAATTCCTTGAAATTCCTTAAAATCAAATGAAATTCATTAAAATATCTTGAAACTCCCTAAAATATTGTAGTGGAATTTTAAGAAATTTAAAGATGTTTCTAAGAATTTAAAAAGATTTCAAGAGATTTTTGAAAAGGTTTTGTGAAATTTTGAAGGTTTAGGGGAAATTTTAAGAGATTTTTAGGAATTTTAAGGAATTTAAAAGTTTTTCGTGGAATTTAAAGAATTTCAAATGATTTTGAGGAATTTTAGATGAATTAGTGAAAATTTAAGAGATTTCGTGGAATATTAACAATTTTGAAGGAATTTCGTGGAATTTTAAGATGTTTCTAAGAATTTCAAGAAATTTCAAAGAATTTTAAGATATTTCCAAGGTTGTCGTGAATTTTAAATATTTTTACGAATTTCAATCCCTTGATATACTTTAAAACGATTAAAAATGTCTTAAAATCTTATGAAAATCCTAAAACTTTTTTGAATTCTTCAAAAATCCCTTGAAATTCTTTAAAATCATTTAAAACATCTTCAAATCTACTTGTTGAAATCTTGTGAAAACTCTTGAAAATCCTTAAATTGTTTTGAACTGTTTTAAAAATCCTTTAAAGTTCCTTAAAATCCCTTGAAATCCTTTCAAATTCCTTGAAATTCCTTAAAATCAAATGAAATTCATTAAAATATCTTGAAACTCCCTAAAATCACTTAAAGTTTCTAATTCTATGAAATCCCTTGAAATTCCTTAAAGTCACTTGAAATATTTTAAAATCCCGAGCAACGGCAGGTAAATTTCCGCTAGTAAATAAATAAAAATAAAATAGTTTTGGGAACGAGTCATGAATTAAAATAAATCTTTGCTCTTTGCGGTAAATATAAATATGTTACTTTTAATTAAGCTGGAAAATTCAAAAACTTGACTGAATTTAGTCCATTTTACGGAAATAGCGTAGGTTGGTGTAGGAATCTATAATTGTGCAAGTTAAAACCTCTCAACGTTGAGAGGCGAGAATGAGCTTGAAGAACAGGTATAGCAACAGGTTGTGACGTCATTCGGCGCCACGCGAGTACACTTCATTCACTTGTAAGTGAACTGGACCAGGAAATGTCGAGATTTACTGGATCGATTCACTTTATATTGCTTTATTTATCTTTTACCGATATGCATTAGGAAATTTTTATTTTTTCTTCAGCTGGTCTACTTTGAACTAATTCAAATGACAGTACATCAGTCAATCTCTCAACAATTATTGTAAATTAGGCAATTTTCCTACTGCCACTAAGTAAGATGTTTATTTTATTACTTTCACCTGGGAAAAGATTATCTAAATGATTGAAGCATTTTACGCTACATTTAATAAATGAGTGGTTTAATAACTGAATGTCTTTATAGAGCAGGTATCATTAGTATCGCGACGTCGATTGTCGCCAGGAGCCTTTGATAATAATCGTGAAATGTAAATGCAGTTCCCCTCGGCTCTCTAAAATTAAGAACGATTCGTCATTCGGCGCGCGGCTTTGATTAGAAATGATCCGAAGGATTAATGAGAGTTCGTATCAGTATTGAACGACAGAGAGAAAGAGAAAGAGAAAGATAACATGACATGCAGGGCCATCGGGTAATTATTTCACTAATGCCTCTAATCTCCGGCTTGAGGAAATCAAAGTGACAAATGATCTCGGTGGGATGGACAAGCCGTAAAACGCCTTTTCTACCTTCGTGAAAAATGATTAATGCAAATCACAATTTGCACGCCATCTTCATTTCCGCGTCATTCTGCCTTGTTTCACACCATAAAACGTTATAGCCGCGATTTAAATCCCAATTTGTGTTTTATGACTTTTATATCTGCTTCTCTTATTCTCATACAATTTCCTGATTAAATATTGCATTTACTTCCTTATCAAATTAGGTATCGCTTGATATCTTCCAAGAATATCAAATCATTAAAAGACCGCATCATTAAAATCCTTTTTTTTTAGTCGAATACGCGAAGCAAAAACAGACTTATATCTTTGTCAATTTTTCAAGGTTTTCTTTGATTTACCATTGAAGAAATTGTTGAAACATCTATTAATCAAAAATGTTTATAATTCAAATTATTTTAAATAATAATTGTATCAATACCGACACTGTTGAATCCGCTAATTCAATTTTTTTTTCCTCAAGGATTAATAAACATTAAATTAATGTATAAGTATAACCAATTTATTTTTTATAACTTTTGTATTTTATATTATTTCTATAATAATATGTAATAATTAATAATCAATAATTAATACAATTATTACTTTTATTATTATTATTATTATTATTATTATATTAATTATTATTATTCTGTTAATAATTAATAAAATAATGAATAAATTCTTGTTTTTAACTTTTTCGTTGCAGCGTATTCGACTTTTTTTTCATTAAAAATTTTCTTTTTTATTACGTATTATTCTCCTCATTATAAAATACGCACAGACTTGATGGGTTTCACCCCGGTCGTGAGTTTCTTACCCTCTTGTATACCTCGCGGCGGATTTGCCCCACCCCGTCTGACAAGAAGTCGGCAGGCAAGAAGAAACCGATGTGCAGTTGGTGGGGGGGCAGTATAAGTCCCCCACCCACCCCAAGTAGCCACGCGAGTTCATTCATGAGATCGTGGGAACGTGCCTCGCGGAGGGCCCCTGTATCCCCTCCCCCAACCCCTCGTCATCTCTCTCTCTTTCCCTGAGTAGCCCCCACCCCTCCCCCTGAGTTTGCTCTCGTTGCAACGTGCTCCACCACCTTCTCCTTGCGTCTTATTCTCCTTGTACCATGCCGAGAGTTCGTTCCTTATCCTCCCCCCCTCCTCCCTCCCACCTCCTTCTCTAGCCCCTGGATCACCCATCCCACTTACCTCAACGTTTTACCTGTTTCGTCGATCCTCCAGTGATCGAGCCCCTGGAACTGGTACAGTGGCTGCCACAAGTTACGTCATCTCAGACCGGAAGCCCTCGTCGTATCCCTTTAGACATTTCCTCTGAAATGACCGTATTCGGACCAACTCTCGCAAAAGAAGAAGGGAGTTATTTTTAAGTTTTTTTTTTTGTTTTTTTTTATTTATTTTTTTTTTTTAAGGATTTTTACAAATTTCTTTTCTTTGTATTACAACTACCGGTCAGAATTGAAGGGTGGCATGTCATAAGGGATTAACCCACTCTCTAAATCTGAATCAGTCAAAATCTACTGATTATCAGTGAAATTTGACTAATTCAAATAGCTAAAAAGAGGTTACTGAGAATCAATCAAATTTTACTTATTACTTCAGTGAAAAATGACTGATTGAATCAGTTAATGAAATGACTGATTGAATAAGTAAAAA
>JAUESH010000047.1:122302-132481 GCA_032275165.1 Synergus magnus
TCCTCGCATTCCTATTGACTTTTGTAAAAATGAATATTATAATACTACATTTTACAATGAAAAGTTTCTCCGTGTAATTAAAATTTTTTTTTTTTAAGTAATTCAAGAGATTTTACATTATATTAGAGTATATTAAAGGATTTTAAAAGAATTCCAAAGAATTTAAGAATTTTTCAAGATCTTTCACCAGATTTTAAAAATTTCGAGACTTCTTAAAGGATTTTAAGAGATTTTAGGGAGTTTGAAGAGTTTTCAAGTGATTTTACAAGATTTCAAAGATATAAAGACTTCTTAAAGGATTTCAAGAGAATTTAAGTGATTTTAAAGAATTGAAAGCAATTTCAAGAGATTTCACGTGATTTTAAAGAATTATTAAAGAATTTCAAAAAAATTCAAAATAATGTCAAGATTTTCAAGTATTTTCAAAATATTTGAAATCAAGATTTCAAAGATATCAAAACATTTTAAATAATGTCAAGAGATTTTAGGAAATTTAAAGGGATTTCTAGTGATTTTAGGGAATTTAAAGGGATTTCAAGAGATTTTCGGGAATTTGAAGAAATCTCAAGTGATTTTAGGGAATTTAAAGGAATTTAAAATGATTTTACAAGATTTTAAAGATATGAAGATTTGCTGAAAAATTTCAAGAGATTTCAAGTGATTTTAAGGAATTTTAAAGTAATTTCAAAAAAATTCAAAATAATTTTCAGATTTTCAATTAATTAAAAAATATTCGTAAGTATTTCAAGGGGTTTTTAATCATATTCAAAATTTTTAAAGGATTTTTAGAGAAATTTCAAAAAATATAAGGATTTTCAAGAAATTTCAAATATAAGAAGATATATGAACGGATTTGAAGAGATTTCCGGGAATTTCAAGAGACTTTAGGGAATTTTTATGGAATTCCAAAAAAAAATTTTTAATAATTCCAAGATTTTCAATTACTTAAAAATATTTGTGAGTATTTCAAGGGATTTTAAATGATATTAAAGAATTTTAAAGGATTTTAAAAGAACGCCAAAGAATTTAAGGATTTTCAAGAGCTTTCACAAGATTTTAAAAATTTCAAGACGTCTTAAAGGATTTCAAGAGATTTTAGGGAATCTGAAGAGATTTCAAGTTATTTTAGGGAATTTAAAGGGATTTCGAGAGATTTAAAGTGATTTTAATGAATTTCATAAAAATTCAAAATAATTTCAAGATTTCCAATTACTTAAAAATATTTGTGAGTATTTCAAGGGATTTTTAATGATATTAAAAAACAAAATATTTTAAAAGAATATAAAAAAATATAAGGATTTTCAAGAATTTTCAAAGATATGAAGACATATGAATGGATTTTAAGAGATTTTAAGCAATTTTAAGGAATTTAAAGCGATTTCAAGAGATTCAAGTGATTTTAAGGAATTTCGAAAATTGTTTAAAAGTTTCAAAAAATCCCTTGAAATCCTGTGAAACTTTTGAAATTCTTTGAGATCACCTAAAAACCAGGGGCGGATCCAGGGGGGGTCATGGCGGCTGCCCCCCCCCCCCAAGCCCAGGCTTGAAATTTTCAGATAAAGTAATTGAAGTTTATGAAAGTGGAGGGAGAAGGGTAATTAATAGATCCCCCCCCACAAAGCCCTTCTCTGGATGCGCCCCTGTTAAAAACTTTTGTAATCTCTTGAAATCTCTTTAAATCTCTAGTTATTGAAAATTATGAAAAAAATATAGTCGTAAAATGTAGTTTAATAAGCATTTTCGTGAAAAGCTCTTTAAAGTTCATAGAAATATATTCGTGTTTGTCAAACAATATACATATTAGTTAATTTTCATGTGTATAAATGTATATAACCATCTTTTATATTTTCATAAAAAATCAAGTGTGGAAACTATTCACAATGCCGTATTTTTACCATTTCCCTTTACCATTGCCCTTTACCATGATTTTCGTTTAGAATAATTTCTCCTTACAATGTGTATCTAATTTTCTCGGAAACTATCACTCGTAGAAAAAAATGCTTGAAACAAAAAATGCGTATTTCGATAAGATCTACAACTTTTGTTTAAAACATTTGTTTAAGTTTTGCATATTTACTAAGATAAACGGAAAAAACCATTATTTTTATGATTTTTTCATGGTTTCACTATGAAAATCAAATTTCCTCCAATTTTCACTATCATATTCGTAATCAGCGCATCAAAATACGTAGGTTTAGGCATTTTCAAGGAAATCGGAGGTTTGACCTTTACGGCAGTATATCTTTACGTGGATAACAAAAGACATACGAAAAATGACTTATTCCTTTCTGAACAATAAGTGATACATGTCTTCGACTGTACAACTTTTTCCCCCTAATTGGATATTCTTTCATACATTATCTAACTTGTCTAGGGCAGAACCAAAAAAAATGGAAAATAGTATTTTAAGTGGAAAATAGGTTGAAAATCTGTTTAAAATAGAAAATGCAAAATGGGTTTCTTCTTCCTATTTAAAATATAAAATAGAAAATGGCATTTTGCATTTGAAATACCTATTTGAAATGAATTCATTTGAAATAGTTACCCAGCTCTGACAATTATAATCATTTCCATAAATTTAATTTAAATATTTTAGTTATCATCCAGTCTGGAAAGTTTCCTGCACGTTTAATCAATAATCAATTAAGCCGTTCAGTCAATCGCGTCGAGCAAAAGCTCCGGAAAAATAACTAACAGTAGTTTTTGTATATCGAGCTGAATTACATCCTAAAACCGGATTACAAGTTCCGGAATACTATTCAATGTGAGAAACAAATTCTCTATTTGGCTGAAAAAGAAGAAACCATCAAAGGTTTTAATTTTCGATTCATCCCTGCTCAATTTACGTTCGGTCATTAAAATTTTAGTAGACTAACCATAGCAACCATTATATTTTCCAAAAGCTCAGTGACGCGTTACGAGATAGTTATGAAAATTCGAGTTTCGAGCAACCCAATCAGGTTGTTATCACGTGTAATGAAATATCTCTCGAAACTAAGTTGAGTACGTACCGCGTATATCGTATTACACAAGTTCGGTGTGCAAAACGCAGATATTGAATTTAGCAGAATTACGTGACTAATTTTTAAATTCAAAGCAGAATTATATAAACTTAATTGCTTTGATTAATAATAATATCGATAACTGGGGGGCATGGCCCCCCTGCGAGCTACGTGCCAACCCCCATTTTATATTATTTTGTTATTTGTTTTCTAAATATAACTGATGAATCACTGATTAATTAAAACTTAAATTTAGATTAATTTTGAGAAAATTTTATTTTGAATCAATAATTTTATAAATAATTATTATTCATTTACTTATTTTAATTTTTTATAATTTTATGATAGAAATTTACATTCATTTTGAACAAATTTTGTTTTTTTTTTATTTTATTTTTACCAAGGAAAGACCAAAACGGGCGTATGTCATATGTTCGAGAGGGGGATCAATAAGGGCGTATCTCACGTGGGGTCAAGAAGGGAGTATCTCATGTGGAAGTCAAGAAGGGCGTATCTCACATAACGGTCAATAAGGACGTATCTCATGTGGGGGTCATTAAGGGCGTATTACACGTGGGGGTCAAGAAGAGCAGTCTCGTCATGGGGACCCCATAGGAGTCAAGAAGGGCGTCTGTCACGTGGAATGTATTCTTGACACAGCTTCAAGGGCGGTTACGTGATCGAGGGGGTCAAGAAGGGCGTATGGTCAATGAGGTCACGTGGTCAAAGGGGTCAAGAATAACGTATCGTCATGAGGGTCACGTGGTCGAGGAGGGTCAAGAAGGGCTTATCTTCATGGGGGTCACGTGATTTAGGAGGGTGAAGAAGGGCGTATCGTCATGGTAGTCACGTGGTCAAGGGGGGTCAAGAAGGGCGTATAGTCAATAGAGTCACGTGTTCAAAGGGGTCAAAAAGGGCGTATCGTTATTGGGGTCACGTGGTCAAGAAGGGCGTATCGTCGTGAGGGACCACGTGTTCTAGGGGGGTCAAGAAGGGTGTATCGTCACATGGTCGAGGGCGGTCAAGAAGGACGTATCGTCATGGGGTCACGTGGTCGAGGAGGGTCAAGAACGGCTTACCGTCATGGGTTCACGAGATCGAAGGGGGTTAAGAAGGGCGTATCGTCATGAGGATCACGTGATCGAAGGGGTCAAAAAGGGAGCATCGTCATGAGGGTCACGTGATCAATGGGTGTTACGTGGTCAAGAAGGGCGTATCGTCATGGGGTTTACGTGGTCCAGAAGGGCGTATCGTCATGAGGCATACGTGGTCGAGGAGGGTCAAGAAGGGCTTATCGTCATGAGGGGTCACGTGATCTAGGGGGGTCAAGAAGGGTATATGGTCATGGTAGTCATGTGGTCGAGGGGGGTCAAGAAGGACGTATCGTCATGGGGTTACGTGATCGAGAGGGTGAAGAAAGGAGTATCGTCATGGGGATCACATGATCGAGGGGGTCAAAAAGGGCGTATCGTCATGAGGGGCACGTGGTCAAGGAGAGTCAAGAAGGGCTTATCGTCATGGGGGTCACGTGTTCTAGGGGGGTCAAGAGGGGCGTATCGTCATGGTAGTCACGTGGTCAAGGGGAGTCAAGAAGGGCGTATGGTCAATGGGGTCTCGTGTTCAAAGAGGTCAAGAAGGGCGTATCGTCATGGGGATCACGTGATCGAGGGGGTCAAAAAGGGCGTATGGTCAGCGGGGTCACGTGATCGAGGGGGTCAAGAAGGGCGTATCGTCATGGGGTCACGTGGTCCAGGGGGTCAAGAAGGGCGTATCGTAATGGGGGTCATGTGGTCGAGGAGGGTGAAGAAGGGCGTATCGTCATGAGGGTCACGTGATCGAGGGGGTCAAGAAGGGCGTATGTCACATGGGATAGATTCTTGACAGCGGCGGTGGCGGCGAAATCTTTTTATAATATAGAGATATAATACTCAACCAAATTCGTAAATAGCATGTAAGTTTGATAATATTTTGGTTGCAAAGCTTTTTAATTTAAAGAGACGATCTGAAAAAGTTTAGGTTGTGAGCTTTTAGCCTGAATTCATTATAATTGGAATGCCCTTTTGTTTTGTGTCTGAAAGTACGTGGGGGTCTAATTTAAGGTGATAAACTTAAAATCATTCGGATTGGAAAGCTTCCCGTTTAAAAGCTCTTTGAAATTGACTTTCATTTAAATTCACTGACTACAGTTTGGAGTGCTTTAAAATTTGTAATTTGGATAGGAGAATTTCCAATATCGGGTGGTTACAACTCTCGTAAATTGCCTATCACTTTTTTTCGTTCACCAAAAATTTTAAAATTACATTAAAAATGGTTTATTTGAGAGAGGATTTTAATTCAAATTCCGTCTCTATTTTATAAGCATTAATTTGATGCTGTCGAGCTGGAAATGAATTTTTCATTTTATAATATCATGCAGCATTTCTAACTAAAATTCATTTCGACGTTCTCAAACGTAATATTACAATACTATTAATATTCTCAAACGTCCGTAAATTTTTTAATGTAATAGTTCATACCATATCAAACTCCATCGCTGTCTATATAATTTTACGCAAGATTTCAACCCTCTATTATTATATAATACAAAAAACTTGTATTGTAAACAGAATAAAGCAAAGAGAAAACTTACGCGAACAAAATTCGGGACATCTTTTTGCCGAAAAATCAAAATCCAGAATATGGAAAAATATCGACTTAAAAATTCCAGAAAATTCAAATTTCCGAAAAATACAAAGTCCGGAAGTTTCAATTTCCGAATAAAAATAATATTATAGAAAATTGTTTATTAAGGAAATTTCAATATACCGAAAATATTTATTAACGACATTAAAAAATTGTAGAAATTTTAATTTCCCGAAAATATAAATTACCCGAATTTTTAAATCCCGAAAATTCAAATTCCTGATAAAAAAATCTTTTTTTAAAAAAAACATTCTGGGTTAATTTTAAATTTCAGGATCTTGAAATTTCGGTAAGTTTCTACTTTCGTTAATAAATATTGTCGGTAGATTTATATTTCGCTAATAAACATTTTCGGTAATATTATTTTTTTTTCGGGAATTTGAAATTTCGTAAATTTTATGGTTTCGTTAATTTTCACATTCGGTAGATTGAAATTTCGCTATTAAATATTTTCGGTAATTTTATTTTTGTTCGGTAATTTGAATTTTCGGGAATTTCCACTTTTCGGGAAATTGAACATTCGACCATTATTTTTTCGGTATTTTTCATATTCGGAAAAAAGATGTCCTAATATTATCTTTATTTGGGAATTTGAATTTTTGGGGATTATTTTTTTTTTGGCATTTTTTCATATTCGGGACTTTGGTTTTTCGCCAAAAAGATATCCCGAATAAATGCAGTAAAACTTTCTCTCTCTCTATTCCCCAAAAATAAAAATTTCCGAAATAGAAAATTGCTAAAAAAAATAATAATACCGAAATTTAAAGTTATCGAAATTTTAAATTCCTGAAATTAAAAAATTCCCTAAATTGAAATTTCCCGACATTAAAAATTCCCTAAATTTTTCTTTAGAATTTATTTTCAACATTTTTTTGAGAAATTTTGAATAAAAGTTTTGAATATAAATTTTAAACAAAAATTTCGGGAATTTTAAATTTTAGGAATATTTAACTTCGGTAATTAAAAATTTTGATAACTTTCAATTTCAGAAAATTTTAAATTTCGGTACTATTATTTTGTTTCGAGAATTTCCTATTTCGAAAATTTTTCTTTTTCGGGAATTTTCAACTACGGGAATTTTAAATTTCGATGATTTTCAATTTCGGGATTTTTAAATTTCGGTAAATTCACGTGATCCCAAAAATCCGATTTTGTAAAAAGTAAAAACTATTAATTAGAAAAGTTTATAATTAAACGTTGGCTAAAAATGGATGCTCATCTCGACTATTGTCAAGCACAAGCCATGCAGTAGCATGTTGATTTGTGTGAGTTAGGAGCATTGAAAAGTTTGCTTGAAAAGCTTGCGAAATTCGTTTCCCTGGTACTATCGTTCGTTTTCCATTTCCAGGTAGCATTTTCTCCCGACATTGAAGTGCCAGACCAGGCATCTTGTTATGCAAATGTATAAGGCAGGAAACTTGTGTTTGGCCCCCGCCATTCTCAATCAATCGATTTTCCAGTTACAGAAACTGATAACGAACAATGAAAGTGTGATCTAGCAATATAGTGTAGTACAGTACAATATGGAGTAGTATAATGATGAAGCGTAGTTTATACATGTAGCATAGAGAGTCGTATTCTTGTGACAGGTTGGGTCACATTGAAAACCGCTTGAGCTGGCAATTCAGAACACTCCCTATAGGACAAACATAATAGCATACAATATCACCGTTTGTTTCCCACGTACTGCATGTGCTGCTCGTGAAAACTGGGTTACGCGCTGCTACAGCTGCGATTACTCCTATCACCAGCAATCCAGCACGACGCGACGGATGAGTAGAACTATATCCGTTTTTCCACTGATACGACTAACGTATTCCACTCAGGAAAAGTTAATTAGAAACTTTTGTTTAGAAAAAAGATCTGATTATCGGCTTAATTAGTTCATGCATAGCTTCTCTAGCAAATCTCAAACTTTCCGCTTGGGTTGAAGTTTCAGACGTCTAGTCTGACGATTTCTTTTACATTTATCACTCTATGTATATTATAAAAAGATCTCGCCGCCGCTGTGTTAAGAATTCATCCCATGCGACATACACCCTTCTTGACCCCCCTCGATCACGTGACCCTCATGACGATACTCCCTTCTTGACCTCCTTGACCACGTGACTCCCATGACGATACGTCCTTCTTGACCCCCTTGACCACGTGAGCCCCATGACGATACGCCTTTCTTGACCCCCTTGACCACATGACCCCCATGACGATACGCCCTTGATGACCCCCTCGATCACGTGATACCATGACGATACGCCCTTCTTGACCTCCTTGATCACGTGACCTCCATGAAGATATGTCTTTCTTGACCCCCTTGACAACGTGACCGCCATGACGATACGCCCTTCTTGACGTCGTGACCCCCATGACTAATACGCCCTTATTGACACCCTTGACCATATGACCTCCATGACAATACGTACTTCTTGACCCCCTAGATCACGTGACCCTCATGACGATACGCCCTTCTTGACCCCGTGATCACGTGACCTCCATGAAGATATGTCCTTCTTGACCCCCTTGACAACGTGACCCCCATGACGATACGGCCTTCTTGACGTCGTGACCCCCATGACTATACGCCCTTATTAACCCCCTTGACCATGTGATCCCCATGACAATATGCACTTTTTGACCCCCTAGATCACGTGACCCCTCATGACGATACGCCCTTCTTGATCCCGTGACCCTCATGACTATACGCCCTTATTGACCCCATAGATCAGGTGACCCGATGACCCCACGACAATTCGCCCTTCTTGACCACCTGACCACGTGACCCCCACATGACGCTACGCCTTCTTGACCCCGTGACCCCTATGACTATATACCCTTATTGACCCCCTAGATCATGTGACCCCCATGACGATACGCCCTTCTTGGCACCGTGACTTCCATGACTATACACCCTTATTGACCCTCTATATCACGTGACTCGATGACGATACACCCTTTTGACCGCGTTGACCATGTGACCCCCATGAAAATACGCCCTTCTTGACCTCCTTGACCACGTGACCCCCATGACAATACGCCCTTCTTGACCCGCCTGACCGCGTAACCCTCATGACGATACGTCTTTCTTGACCCCGTGAACCCTATGACTATACGCCCTTATTGACCCCCTAGATCACGTGACCCCATGACGATACGCCCTTCTTGGCACTGTGACCTCCATGACTATACGCCCTTATTGACCCATATATCACGTGACCTCATGACGATACTACCTTCTTGGCCCCCCTTTACAACGTGACCCTCATTGTCCATACGCCCGCTTCACCCCCACGTGAGATACACCCTTCTTGACCCTCACGTGACATACGCCCTTCTTGACCTCCACGTAAGATACTCCCTTATTGACCCCCACGTGAAATAAAACCTACTTGAACGTGAAATTTGGCCTTATTAACCCCCACGTGAGATACATCCTTATTGACCCCAAGGGAGATTCGCCCTTATTGATCCCCCCTCGAATATGTGACATACGCCCTTTTTGGTCTTTCTTTGATAAAAATAAAACAAAAATAAAATAAAATAATAATTAGTTATAAAATTATTGATTCAAAATAAAAGTTTCTTAAAATTAATCTAAATTTAAGATTTAATTCAGTTATATTGAAAATAAAAAGAAAAAAAAGAGCAAAATAATATAAAATGTGGGTCGGCGAGCGTAGCGCGCAGGGGGGTTAAGCCCCCCTAGTTGCAATATAAAAATATCAAAAAAAAAGTTCCAAGGTTCTCAAAACACAAAATTTTTATTTTTTGACTAGCAGAAATTTACCCGGCGTTGTCGGGATTTTAAGAGACTTCATAAAATTTCAGGGGATAAAAAGACTTTAAAGGATTTTTAAAAATTTCAAGATATACGATGAAATTTTTATTTATTTTAGAGATTCAAAGGGATTTTTAAAAGAGTTGTTGTAAAGAGTTATCAAACAGTTTTTTCAGAGATTTAACAAGATTTCAAGACATTTTTTTAAACGAATTTTAAGGGATTTAAAGAGATTTCAAGAAAGTTTAAGAGAATTCGAAGGTTTTTGTAGAATTTTAAGTGTTTTCAAGAAATTTTTATGATTTTTACAAGATATCCTGGAATTATAAGGTATTTTAAAGAATTTTATGATTTTTAAAAGATTTCCTGAAATTTTAAGAGATTTTTTAAAGATATTTTGAAACTGCTTTCGAACTTTTTAAATCAAATTTTTTTTTACTTTTTTACTGTACTTTTTGTAACCTTTTTAAAAACATTTTAAATAACTGGAAAATTTAGTTAAATCCTTGAACTTCCTTAAAATGGTTTGAAATCTCTTGAAAATCTTGAAAATCCTCGAAATTTCACGACAAGATTTAAAATCCCTTAAAATCTCTTAGAATTCTCAAAAATCTCTGACAAACTTTAAAATCCTTTAAATCCCATGAAATATTTTAAAAGTCATAAAAATCTCTTGAAATCCTTTCAAATTTGTGAAAATCTCTTAAAATTCCTAGAAACTTT
>JAUESH010000047.1:435353-445760 GCA_032275165.1 Synergus magnus
AGTAGAGGAATCTGGAACTTTGCGTACGCTTTACGGACACGGAATATGGCCATTTTCATGCATGTGTTGCAAAAAAAAAAATTTTGTCCTTTATGTTTTTCATAGATTTTTTTACTAATCTTTCGAATTGTTATAAACATTTTTTCAAAAAAAAATTTTTCTGGTAAAGTACTATCTGATAGGACTACACTTTGCCCAATTTTGAGTTCGATCAGACAAAGTCAAATTTCGGGGTGGGTACACTTGAGAAATAATGTCCCGTATATAAGTTAAGGTTAAGTTATAGTACTTACCTCTGCGAATGTGTGTTCTACAGTGTAATTGATAATGCGTGTATTTATGTGTTATAATTGTGCAGTGTGAGTTGACAGAGATTCACGATGGGTTACGAATTTGTCCTTTCTCTTTTCGTATTTTCGTCTGTAGTATTCTTTTCGAATGACTCATAATTTTTAGTATAAACTTTAGCAAATTTCAAAATCCTTTATATTACCTTTTTAATATAAATACCCGATTTCCCTAAATCGTAAAAGATTATACTAAATTGTAATATCGGTTTTAACGTATTATGTAACCAAATTTCTTTCCGTGACCAAAATGACTTCATCCTGGGGTCATTTGATACAAAGTTTTGGATAGGTGGGATAAGGTGGGCTAATAATTCTGACCGTACTGATGTAGGTGGATCGAAATTAACATTAGTATCTTTGTCTACTATAAGCCCTTCTTGATGGGCGCTTACCGCTCGTTTCACTAACTGATTTTTGTTGCTCTCATCTATCAACCAGCGATCGTGCATTCCCCGGCCAATTGCCGTCATCCCTGAGCAAGCAGAGCCTGGTAGCCAGGATCTCTTGGCATACGAGGTTGTACCCACCGCCGTGCCAAGCACAATGGCGTAATCCATGAGAGAAAAAAAATCCAAGAGAAAAAGAGTGTCCAAGAGAGAAAAAGAGTGTTCAAGAGGGAACGAATGTCCAAGAGAGAAAGAGTATTCAAGAGAGAAAGAGTCTTCAAGAGAGAAAGAGTGTCAAAGAGAGAAAAAGTGTCCAAGAGAGAAAGAGTATTCAAGAGAAGAAGAGAATCCAAGAGAGCTGATCTTATCTTCGTGGTGAGGGATAAAAGCTAAAGGCAGCGAACTACGATGATACCGTACGAGAGTGTCAGGATGGTTGAAGTCTCGAGGAGGATTGGGGCCGGGGGGCCAGTGGAATGCGGTGACCAGCAGGCTCAGTCAGGCCCAGAACAACTGGCCCAACCTAACTTCACCTCCTTACGTACGGCCCACTCAGGGGACAGTGACGTACCCCCCGCGGTTTCCTGCACGCAAACCATATAGCATATTCTATTCTATATGCTATCAGGTGTAGGGGATGCTGTGTGTTGAAGGATGCTGTATTCTGTATTCGGTATTCCTACACGCAAGAGCGATTTCGAATCCTTTCCTTTATGTCGTTCGTCCTCACCTTCTGACTTTGCTGCCGCTGCTCTTGTGTGCATTCGTATTCTTCTCCGAAATTATGAAAGACATTAAGCCAAGCTGTAAGGAGATAAGTCATCGCCGAATACAGAATACACTAAATGCTCCTCCATTTTGTTCCATGTTTATCTCTTGTAATAATCGTTTGTTGTGCAAAAGAAAAAAATTGAAGAAAGGAAAGAAAGGGGAGAAAAAAGGGATGAGGAGCGTATTTTAAACTTGGATTTCGGATTTTGTTTAGGTTTCTTTAAATCTCTGTAAATCATCCACACTTTAGATTCACAAATCCTTCAATCTTTGAGAATGCTGAAACTTGGTTAAATTAAAAACTCCTAATATAATAAAAACTAGATTTATGATGAAAGCATATGTTCATCCGATTAAAAAATGAATACTTCTTAAATCTTTGTTGATATTCGACGCAGCATGAGGTCCAGACATCTCGAAAAAGTGGAATTCCCGTCACCCAAATCTTCAACCAGATTCCCAATTATTTTAATTCCGTATTAACATTTTAACACCTCTAGAGTGTTTTGTTTAAAATGTTTGAAAGGAGCCTCCATTAAGTTTAAGATACCAAATTAGTCATCCTTTGTCACTTCTCTTCACTCCCGAAGACGACGGTCGTGAATTATTCAGCAAATATTTCCTGACTAATAAATCCATATGGATCGAGATTCGTTTGAGAGTATCGGGGTACTTTTGAACCTCGCGATATAAGCAGTTTGTACTGAGCTAACAAGATGTTTCACGGATCACCATAGTGCCAAGAGATCAGATACGCTTAGGTCCCGGCCAGATTTCAACTCTCGACTGACGACCGTGGCAGGCAGAAACTCTGCATACATTAATAATTTCTCGGCGCTCCCGTGGCTCGAGCATGAATTTTCAAAAAGCGAATATATCCTGCCTTCAGTATAATATACAACCGTTTGTGTAAACGTAAACTATTCTTGGCATCTTTCAAACAGAAAAAGATGTTCATTATAAATTTACATGTTCTTCAAGCGATTAACAAAAAAAAATCACTTAATTCTCCTATCCTTTCCCTCACTTTTGATGAGGGATGAAATAATTTAAAAGAATTGGGTTGAAGTTGCAGACGTCTAAGTCTGACGAACTTAAAAAAAAAAAAATTTTACATTATTTGAATTAAGAATATCCAAAAAAGTTTCCAAGACCATTTTATTTTTATTTATTTAATACCAGAAATTTACCCGGCGTTGCCCGGGATTTTAAGAGATTTCAAGTGATTTTAGGGAAGAGCTTCGAGGAATTTTAAGGGATTTCAAGAGAACTCAAAAGAGTAAGGATTTTCAAGTTTTCAAAAGGATTGAAGGGATTTTTAAAAGATTTTGAAAGAGTTATCAAAAGGATGTCCCAGAAATTTCTATAGATTTCATAAGATTTCAAAACATCTTAAAGGATTTCATCAGATTTTAAGTGACTTTTTGGAGTTTCAAAGGATTTTAAGAGATTTCATGTAATTTCAAGTGATTTTTAATAACTTGAATGGATTTCAAAAGAATTCAAGAGAGTTTAATAATTTTCAAGATATTTCAAGACATTTTAAATGATTTTAAGAAATTTAAAGGAATTTGGCGAGATTTCATTGAATTTTCAGGAATTTAAAAATATTTGACGATATTTTCTAGGATTTTAAGTAATTTTAAGGGATTAAGTAATTAATTAAGGTAATTAAGTAATTTTAATTACTTATAGGGGATTCAAGGGATTTTACGAAATTTAAAGGAATTTCATAAGATTTCACAGGATTTTGAGTAATTTTAAGGAAAATAACAATATTTTGTGAAATTTTAAAGAAAATCAAGGAATATCAAGTGATTTTACAAAATTTAAAGGAATTTCGCTAGATTTTATATGAAGATAAAGGGATTTTAAGGAATTTTATGAAACTTATTGAGATTCCTTAAATTATACAAGAAATGACATATTTTTATATTTCAAAACTTAAAAATTCTAAATTATTTTGCATTTTGAAATCCCTTTAAACATTTTAAAATCCTTTTATTTGAAATTGTTTAGTATCCTCTGAATCTTTTTAGCAAAAGGAGTGCAAAAACGAGAAATTAATCGCGCGAATCTTAGTTGCTAGTATTATTAAAAAATTGTCAAAATATTTCTTTAGAGTGTGATATTTTTTAAACTAAACTTTTTAATTTTCTGATTAAACTTTTCGAATTCAAACTCTTAGAAATTTTCTGGCAGTTTTCGAAAAATAAGGACGAAAAGTTCTATCAGAATCAGAAAGAAAAAGAAAAAGATAAATTTCTATATTATAATATACTCAAAAAAAAGTTCTGGTTAAAGTTACTAGATGCTTCTGGTTAAAAAATTTCTATTTATGTTAACCAGAAATTCTGGTTAATATGACTATAAAAAAATATTTCATGTTATTTTTTGGAATTTTCAGAAATTTTAAGGATTTTCAAATTATTTTCTTCGATTTTTGAGGAATTTCAAAGTATTTCCTTTGATTTTTCAGGAATTTAAAAATAAAATATATGGAATTTTTTAATGGATTTTGAAATATTTTAAGAGATTTCATGAGATATTTGTGAATTTAAAATTATTATAAATATTTTATGGTAATTCTGGGAATTTTAAGGTATTTTATGGAATTTTAAAATCCCTTGAAATTCTTTAAAATTCTTTAAACTTGAACTCGTTAGAAATCCCTTGAGATTCCTTAATAAGAAGGCAATTTGTAGATTGAACTTGAATTTATTACATTAATTGTGTAATATTTAATTAAAAGCCATTCATAAATTACATTGTTTGGAGGCGAAAACAATTTAAACTTACATATATACTAGAATTATTAGTTAAGAAGTGAAAAAGCATAAAAAACGTGATATATTTTATAAGCCCGTATGGAAATTTTGAGTTGGCCCCCGCGAGGCCCCACGTAGTTTGCCCCCTTATTATGTTGGCCCCAGGATGGTAAACTATGAAGGGCCAACATAGTTTTGACATGCTCGCCTTCAAAGGTCCCATGTAGACTCCTTACGAAGGGCCAATAAAGAGGCCCTTTGTGGGGCAAAGGTAGGCCCTCTGTAGGGTCCATATACAACCCCTGTAAGCCCCACGAAGGCCCTACAGAAATTGACCCTTCTGCTGTCACGTTAGAGCATTTTTTTTTAGAACATATTTTTTGATCCATGATGATTTATATGTGTATAAATACTAGACACATTATTAATTTTGTATTTAACCACTGATGAATTAAAATTTAACTCTTTTTCTTGTTTTTTAGAAGTGACAGTTAAAATTTTAAATTTCACGATGAAAAAGTATTTTTGCATTTTTAATATCAATCTAGTCTTCTTTTTTAGAGCAATTTTTTATCTTATTTTCAAGTTAGTGATCAAACGTAGAATTCTTTGTGGCAAATAATAAAGGGACTTAGAAAATAAATAAAAAAAAAAAAAACAAAAGGGGCAACCATTGTAGGCCCCAGCGAGGGCCCAGCGGGGCATACTGCAGAGGCGCGCCTTCGTGGAGCCTCTAGAGGGCCAACATTTAAAAATGGCTAAGCTGGGCAATTTCCACACGGGAGTAGCTCCTTAATTTTATAATTATTAATATAATATTTTGAACTTTCATTAAAAATTATTGTACCCTAAAAAACAGGAAGTAAAACGCGCGTGTAATGTGTGACTGATATTATATTAATGTTAATAATTCAAAATTAGTCCCTAATTAAAAGGAAACAGTCTGAATATTAGAGATATGCACTAGTGCAAAAAATTAATTATAGAAACGTAGGTTTTTAGCCCCAAAAAGAAAAACTAGATTACGTCCCTGAGTCTGAACATGAGTTCCGTAGTTATATATGCAGATTGGTGAGTGTGCGTGTGATAAGTCCAATCCCTGCACAATAGAAAACCTGATTCGCGGCAGTAAATTTCACGATCGTGGGATTTATACGATTCCAGCTCCGTTCATCCGTCGAGGTAGCGTGTACGAAAAGTACTCGGTATAAAAAAAAAGAGATAGAAATAGAAGAGGGTGGGTGGTCGTTTGAAGGGGCGGGTTGACCGTAGCAAATTTAATGAAATCGCCGCGCAATTTTTCAAACGCCCTATATATAAACTAGATCCCGAATCGCCGCGGATTAAAGATCTAATGGACGACACTGTGAAATCGCTGCGGTTTGTTCGTTTACGGCGATGCACTCGTTTCAAAAATCCCCTATCACTCAAAAATTTTATTTGTTCGTCGCTGTTACGAGTAAACTTTCCTCTAGAATTGAATATTTAACTGATACAAAAACTGTTGCTCTAAAACATAAAACCCGTAGTAAAATGTTATTGTCAAACCTTTCAATCTCGATCGAAAAGAATTTGATATGAATTTCGTACTATATTTTATATATATACTCTCCAAATCTGAATTAGTGAAAAGTCGGTCATTAATTTACTTTAGTGAAAAATTCTACTAAATGTTAGTCATTTTTGACTAAAACTTTAGTGAAAAGTTGAAAACTACTAAATGAAATGATGAAATACAACTAATAATGAGTAAAAATTTTCACTAAAGTAAATTAGTGACAGACATTTCACTAATTCAGATTTAGAGAGTAGCTATTATAGAACAAGATTAGATTTTCAATAAGTAATTTCACTCAATGATACAAATCAAAATTGTACGCTTTTCGATTGTAATTTTAAAAAAGTTTTTTATTACAAGGTTTCGTGTTATAGTTAAAAGATCTAAAAGTATTATTTTATATAAAATTGTTTTTGGTAAAAGAGCTTTTTAGAAATAGAGCTCTGAAGCTTTGACATTCTATTCAATGTCCTTGGCCTTTTATTTTTAAAGGTACCTTCAGGATCACTTAGTAAAAGCTACAAATCAATAACTCTATAAACTATATATGTATACAAAAAAATTGCATAAGCTTTTTCAATATCTTTAGCGAAATCAGATGGAAAAATCTATTCTGTCAGTAACTGAGCTCTCTGCTTAGCTGAACGAAAAGGAAATCGAAGCAACAGAAATCATTTTAGAAGTAAGTGCATTAGCGTTTACATCGGCAGCACTTTAAATATTCAAAATGTTTATAAATTTCTTAACTGCTTTATTTATTTTTTATTTATTTATTTATTTGTCCAACAGTCATAGACCAATTATAGAATAACTTATCTTAGGAATTAAGTAAGAATATTAATAATAATAATCGAGGGTAAATAAGCTTAGAAATAATTAGTAGAAGAAAATATCAGTAGGGATAGACATAAGCCTCAAAAGTAGTTCGTAGATTAGTTAATGTCACATGAAATAGATCAAGATACGCATCCGATTTAAAAATATTATTTGCCATCACACACATTTTATTTATAGGCGTCTTACACTGAGTGAAGTTTCTGACGTAAAATGGTACAGTTGTTGAACAAGAATCATATTGGGGTACTGCCCATGGTATTTGTGATGATAAATCTGGAAAATCGATATAACCCTTTATTAATTTTAGAAAGAACATCATAGTTTGTACATTTCTACGATCTTTCAATGTACACATATCAAACTTATTACAGAGCTCAATGTAATCTGATCCAGGGGTCAGAGTTTGGCCATTAACCTTCCAGTTAAGAAATTTAAGGAATTTCTTTTGACATCTATCAATAGAGTCTCAGAGGTATTTCGCAGATGGTTGCCAAATTACAGTTCCGTATTCTAATTTAGATCGAACAATCGTATAGAACAAATTCTTAATCGCAAGGGGATTTTTGAACGAACGGCATGACCTGATTAGAAATCCTAAGGCCCTATTGGCTTCTCTGATTACATATCGATATGAATGTTGAAACGTAAGGAATCATCAACTATGACCTAGATCTCGCGTAAACTTCACTCTTTTTAGAATGCAACCATCAATCTCATACTGGAAATAAGTAGGTGTAGTTTTGCGTGTAAATGACATTATTTTACATTTTGAAGCGTTGATGTCAAGTGAGTTTTTAGCGTACCACTTAGCCGATAAGTCGAGGTTCTTTTTGCAATATTATGCAATCCTTTACACTATCAATAGGGTATAAAAGTTTAGTATCATCAGCGTAGAAAAGAATAAATACACTCAACACTATCTCAAAGCCATTTATATATATATATATATATATATATATATATATATAACAAATATCAGTGGACCAAGGTTAGAGGCCTGAGGGACACCAGAGGTAGGGATATAAGGCGCTGATGAATGTCCATTGTATTGTACTAAGTTTTCACGGCCAACTAAATAAGAATTTAGTAGTTTTTGAATTTTACCAGGCACGCCAAGATCTTTTACTCTTTCAAGGTAAGATTATGATTTATACAATCAAAGGCCTTGGACTTGTCCGTGTTGCTGAGAAGTGCCCAGGTGGAAAAGTCGGAGTTCTGCCAATGCTTACAACTGGCGTAGTGCTGCACCAATTGTATGGGAGCAGTAATGCCAGCACTGACTGTCAGTATTGCGCCAAGCGTTGGCATACTACTGGCATACTACTGGCATAGCCTTGTCTTAGCATCGACGCAATACTGACTGTCAGTATTGCGCCAAGCGTTGGCAAACTACTGCCATAGCATTGTCTTAGCACCGGTGCAGCACTGTCAGTTAGCTGGCAAGTAACCGGATTATGAGTAATGCCAAGCATTGGCACAATACTGGAACAATACAGGCACAATACTGAACCGTGCTGCCCCAGCACTGACGACGAGTGCTGGCACATTGCTGGCGGTCAGTGCTGCGACAGACTTACCTTTTGGAGTTCTACCAGCACTGCGCCAGTGCTTTAAGCCAGACTTCTGCACTGACGCAGCACTGCGCCGGTTGTAAATTTCCACCTGGGTGGATAAGATTGGTATGACATAAGGCCAGATAAAATCAAACAATGACATCTCCATGATCTTTGAAAAGTTTGGCAGAATGGCAATTGGCCTGTAATTTGTAATCTCCGATCTATAGCATTTTTTAAAGACTGGACATATGCGTACCTTCTTCTAAAGACTAGGAAGTACTCCAGTTGATAATGCGAGGTTAGAAATAAGATGAATCGGATCGATTAGGAAATCAGCACATTTTTTTTTAGACTTCCAGGAATGAGATCAGTGCCGGCAGTGAGCTTATCTGGTAATTTTTACATATTTGACAATAATTGTTCTTTGAGTATTTGGAAGCTATCTCCGAAGTAGATTCGCGGATCAGTAGGTTAACATACGTCTGATCTAGATGGTTTGTAAACGCCATTAAATAAAATTTGTGAAGGAATTTACAATGGCTTGAGGAGTAGAGAGCTCAGTGCCTTCGTACTGCATTATTCCCGGAATTCTAGATATTCTATTTAAATTATTCATGTGCGACCAAAATTTAGAAGGTGAGTTTACAATATTATTTTCAATATTCGACTGATAAGAAGCGTACAGTATACGAGCATTAGCTGCTCTAAGTTCCATAAAGGCATTAAGATAGTATTCATTGAGAATACTTTTATACTTTTTTCTGTATTTTTCTTTGAATTGTAAGTCGAGGATATGTTGCTTAGTAAACCAGGATGGATATTGCTTAGTATATCCTGTCGAAGGACAAGTACCAATCTCTCTGTCTAGAATTTCATATACTATAGTGTCAATTTTTTTTAGAGCTACATTAACGTTATTTTCTAAATATAGAGTTGACCAATCAACCATGGCAAGACTAGAAGCAACACTAGAAAAATCATTGTTTTTGAACCTGTAGCGATTAGTAGCTTTGTTTAAGGGCATTAGATGCCTTGACGATAATTGAGGCAATGTGAGATTCAAAGCGCAAGAACAGGGGAGAGTGATACTTGTCTACGGGCAGAATATCACTAGATATCACTAGAGGACACTTCGCAGGGAAAATTTGCCAAAACAAGATCGAGGTATCTGTAATTGATGTTATGTAAATCATTATATTGTGTCAGATTGTGAAGTCCCTGAAATGCAACAAGCAATGCTGATTTTCTATCTAGGATGCCCATGGTAACATAATTTTTAAGATTGGGTATATTAAAATCGCCAACAATTAATGCTTTACAATTCCAGATGGGATATAGGGATGACATCGCCTCAAATAAAGATTCTATTTCTTGAACTGTAGTGTCTGAAGGGATATATGTAGCTATTAAAATAAACGGCATATCATCAAGGATAGCTTTAATAGCCACGATATTAATTTTAGGCACGGCACTTACTAAAGAGTTTACATCTATTAAACCGGTAAAAACTCATAACTTCGCGGCTATAAGTACAACACCTCCACTTCTATTCATCCTGTCATCTCTGTACATATTAAAAAAATTTAAATAAAAAAATTCAGCAGAATGTAACTGAAGTTTCAAACAAGTTTCAGAAAACATTAACTGTTGACTGCTTGCTGAGATGTTACATTCGTTCGGGTATTTTACACTTTCGGGAAAATGAAATTTCAGTAATTTTCTATTTTCATAATTAAATATTATCGGTAATATTATTTTTATTAGGGAATTTAAAATTGCGGGAATTTGCTTATACGGGAATTATTCTTTCGGTATTATTTCACATTCGGACTGTTTTGTTTATTTTTATTTCAATGTGTACCGTTTTCGACTGCAAAGGAGACATTAAAAGACCACACTGGTTAAAAGGTTTACGAAAGTACATTGAACAAGATTCCTCCACATATCAAACAGTGTTGGTTATTAATGAAGATCTATTTAGAAAAGTGGAAAGAATCGAGACAATTTTTCGAGAAATCAAACACATTAAACCAAGTATTCATTTTCTTCTGCGAAATGAAATGATCCAAGAAGATATCCGTGATTTACGAGGATGGGGTGAAAAGTTTCCGGCCTGACCTAGAAATAGCGCCAGCAGGTCTAATTTTTAGCTTGTATTCTATAGTACTATATCTCACTAGC
>JAUESH010000047.1:503275-515731 GCA_032275165.1 Synergus magnus
TTTTAATAAATTTGCACAATAACATTAGATGTAAATTTTTTAGATCATTTATAATTTTTCATGAAGATAATTAGAACTTAGAATTAAAAAAAAAAAATTTTTTTCAGAAAAATTTGTTTTACTAATTTCTTTTTTTCAACATTTTAGACTATTTTAGCAACTATTTAGAAAGACATAAAACGTAATTGATTTGGATCACTCATGCGTCAGAATTGAACTTAAAAATATTTTTCTTAAAAAAAAAAAATGTTTCACGTTAATTAAATATTACATTTCTCTTCATTTTGAAACACCTCAACAACATTTATAAACCTATTTTTTTTTTAAGTTCGATTTTTGCACCACTGGCTCAGTACTGCCCCGATCGTGCAGCCAACCGTTAGTCAGTACTGGGAAAACTACCGGCTGTCTGTACTGGTGGGCAGTACTGGGCCAGTACTACGACGGTGGTGAACTCCGGCACACTACCGACATTTCCACCTGGGATGTTAAAGAATTTAAAAGGATCAAAAAATTTGAAGATATTTTGTAGGATTTTAAGTAATTTTAAGGACTTTTAAGGGATTCAAGGGATTTTACGAAATTTTATTGGATTTATGGAATTTTAAGTAATTTTAAGGAATATCACGTGATTCTAAGAGTATTTTGTGGAATTTCAAAGAGACTGAAGGATTGTAAAATATTTTAAGTAATTTTAAGGATTTTCAAGATTTCACAAGATTTGAAGAATTATTAAAGGATTTGAAGAGATCTTTACAGTGATTTTAAGGAATTTTAAGGGGAAAAAGAGATGTTAAAGGATTTTAAAACATTTGAAGGAATGCTAAGAGATTTTTATTGATTTTAGCGATTTCAAAGGATGTTTAAAAGAGTTCAAAATTTATTTTTTTCCAAATTTTTCCAAAGATTTTCTAAATATTTCTATAGATTTCACAAGATTTCAAGACATTTTAACGGATTTTAACGAATGTCAAGGTTTTTGAATAGATTTAAAAATATTTCAAGTGATTTTAAGTTTAAAGACATTTTAAGGGATTCAAAAAAACTTTAAAGGGGTTTAAAGAATTTCAAGAAATTTGAAGGGATTTCATTTGATTTTATATGGAATTTCAAGGAATTTCGAAAGTGTTCAAGAGATTTCAATACATTTTATAAAAATAAAATAATTACAAAATACGTGAAATTCAGGAATTTCAAATAATTTGAGAAGATATCAAGGTAATTTATGTGATTTAAAAAAATTCCAAGAGATTTAAAGTTTCACTTAAAATGTATTTAAATCCCTTGAATTCATTCTAAAAATATCTTGAAATCGTTTAAAATATTTTGAAATTACGTAAAATATCTTGATATCCTTTAAAAACATTCTAAATGTCTTGAAATATATATATAAAAAAAAAAAAAAAAAGGAAAATATTTATAAAGTCCGAGAACAGTTTCAAAATTAAGCTATATCATAATACCCAATAAATACACAATAAATAAATTATGATTAAATTGTAAAATAAAGCCAGAAAACAAGCAAACCTCCATTTTTTCGGGTGACCGTTGTGTTTTTAATATTTTTGGATATAAAAATTATTTTTCTGGGCTTTTTTTTAACAAAAAAGTTATACAAATACGAGAAATTAATCGCGCGGGGATCGCAGTTGCTAGTAAAGTTAAAAAAAAAGGATCCTTAAACTCTTTTCGTGATGGCTGAAATAGTGGTGGAAACTTTGACTCCTTTTAGTTTACAATTTTTGACCAAAATAACGTTGGACACTTTCCGAAGTAAATAAAAAAGATTGGACATTGGAAATATGAATTGAAGAGTCGAGAGCCAATAAGGACGAATGGTCCATCTGATTTTTATGGTAGCAACGTTCGCGTTCGGACAAATTCTCTATTTACAACGCTCGTAATAAAATGGATCGCAAGCCAGCGATTTGTAGCCCACTTATTGTTTTCGATAAATGAATGGTTCTCGGTAATTTTACAATGCTTAAATTTTATTGCTGATGATTTGGAAATATGGAAATAATAATTAATGATAATAATAAATTATTATTCTAAAATAATATTATAATTATTAGTTATATCATAATTAATAATGAAATGAAAATTGAGTTGTAAGTTGACATAAAGTAGAGTAAATTAATTAAATGAAGTGTCCAAATCGATTCGGGAGATTATATCTTTTGAAACCCATAGAATCCTTGCAGAGACAGAAACAGTACTTGTGCTCTAGCAATTAGAAATACTCGTGCAAGTCGGGGTAACTACCGCTGATTAGTAACGGCGACGTCGTGTACAGCTATTATCTATGGTTTTCTCAGCACTGCTAATGCAATAGCTGTACACGTCCAGTGGCATTAAAATGGAAATCGGTTAATTACTCCATCTCCAGGGATTTACGGACTATCACAAATAAGTGCTCGACGTGTACATAACATTTTAAGTAGACTGTAACTTGAGCATGGGAAGTTTACTCTAGTCCCAAGCATCTCCAAAGATCCATTTCCTAGAAAATTATCTATAATAAAGTACGGTGGTTTGTCTGTCCACATTGAAGTTTCTATATGTTTCTGCTTGAGTATTGTCTGTTTACATTGAAGCTCCTATATGTTTCTAGTCACCGTATTTTTTTTTTCTTTCATCCAGTTTGACTGTTTATTATACAGGTCCAGTTTGTTAAATTATTTCCCCACTTAAAGTTGTTTCCATTGCATGGAAAATCTTTAGTTTGAAGTTGAATTAGATTTCTATATTGACCGAAGTTCGGACACCCTAAAATTTCAGCTGGCCGAAATTCGGATAACTGCATTCCAATTTAAATATTTTGAACATACATTAAAAATTATGATCCCCTTAAAAACAGGAAACTAAACGCGCGACTGATGATGCTAGTATCAATTAAATGAAATTATAACTAATTTTAAAACATTCTTCTGTCTTATTTATAGACTCATTGAATTTCTGGTATTCTTGTAATCTAAAATAAAAAAAGAAATTCGTATGTAAAACTTGTTCGCGATTCTGAATTCTGACGAGCAGAATGTGACGTGGGGCTTTTGAGTGAATGCGATTGCATTGTTGGCAACAAATTCTTTAACAGATCTGATTTGACAGTGACGTTTATTCTACCTGTGATATACCCTCTCGGGTGTTGGTAATCGAAAGTTAATGTCGCGTCCAGACTGCGACCGAATATTGGGCAATTTTTAGCTTAGTCACGTATGTATCCATCCAGATAAAAATACAGTTTCCCAGCTTGTATTTCACACTTAAATAAGTTCTTTCCTTTGATAATTTATGTAACATAAAAAGGGACTCCTGGAAAAAATACTCTCTCAATCTGAATTAGTAAGAAGTTACTAATGAAATATTACCGATTCGTTTACTAATTCACTTTAGTAAGCATTTTTATTATCGATTAGTTAAAAACTACTAATTCATTTAGTAAAGGTGACTAAATCAATTAGTAAGCCTTACTAAATTAATTAATTGCTTTTCACTAGGAATTAGTAGTTTTTAACTAATTGAAAGTAAAAATGCTTACACTAAAGTTAATTATAGTAAACGAATCGGCACTATTTCATTAATAACTTCTTACTAATTCAGATTCAGAGAGTAGACATTTCATATAATATTTCTCGACATGATAAATTTCTAGTGGTTTTAAATTAAAAAAAAAAAAAAAAGAAAGCAATTTTATATCTATCAACCTTTGAGCTTCATTTTGTTTTTTACGCGAATTAATGATTTTTCCTTTCAAAATTGTATGTTAATCTTAAGATTTCTTTTACTATATTATGATCTCTTTCAAGATTTCATTTACGATCTTCAATATTTAAAATAGACTTCACGTACGAATTAATCACGAATTACATTAAGTAAATTATCTTTATACGATTACCGAAATAAGCAGGACTTGTTTCGAGTATACTCAAAAGGGAGCTGCCGTAATAGAATTACTATTATTATTTGATGTGATTTCGACGAATAATTTTTTGAAATTTTGGATTATTATTGACAAGTTTTGTCATTATTTGTCATATTAGGGGTGCGGCAAGATGACTTATGACTATTAAAGGCGCATGTTATACCACCGACTGTTTCAAAATGCCATGTGGTTTTTCAATGTCACATAAAATTGATTGCTCTTAATTTATGCAGGTTTGACGACTACAGTAAAAAAAAATGCCGCAGCATCACTTCAGAACTAGAAGTTAAATGATGAGACTAAATATGAAACATAGTCTTGAATGCTATAGAATATGAATTTAGTTATTCAGCTTGCGCCCTTCGTGTACCTCTTAAGGTTGAGATTTATGTGACAATTGAGTAGTTTTATAACATCATCTTATTAGACATATAGCCTGCAGTCCTGATGAAATATGAATGCGTCAGGAAAGAATGGAAACGAAAGATTGTAATTTCAGAAACTGTTTTAATGTTTCTATTTTATCAAGAACATTGGACGTTTTTGGAATTTTATAACTTCCTAAAATTAGGCTTATAGAGTAGAGTGGGGCGAAAGGGACATTTTTGACTATTGAGCCCTGTAGAAGTCCTAAATTGAAACATATAATTATTGATAAATTATGTACTGTTACAAACTTCAAGTTTTTGGCTAAAAATTTTCTCTTGAAATTGTTTGTATACAATGTTGGTGGGACGAAAGAGCCTCTTTCTTCCTTGACTAAAAATCAAGGGAAACCTAATTTTTTACACAAAAATCAAATCTTTATTGAAAAACTTCGTAATTTTACATTGAACAATTATTGATCAGAATCAATATCCGATCAGCAGTATCATCAGTATCAATATCAGCACAAGAAACAAATAAAAGCAAAGGAAATTGTTTGGGAAAAGGTCCTTCTTCATAAACGACGCTTGACAGGATCTCGTGGTAATATTAAAAAGTGTGGCGAGTTGCTGAACGTCACTCTACACTGTCCCAAATGATGTCCGAAAAAGGATATCGTTTTTATTAATTCCAGAATGCAGACTCTAAGATTCAAGACGTCTTCAGCTTATCGTCTCGAACCTCCAGAAACTTGGAACTACTAGTCTCGCCTCATTGAATCTGGAAACTTAGGTGAGCTCGAGGGTGAGCTCTTGGTCGAGTTAGATGGTGCGACAAGTCATCAAGAACGCGGCGTAAGGTCTCTGTAGTATTCCACATCCACATCAGCATCCACATCAGCATCCGCTTCCACATCAGCATCCGAATCCACATCCACAGCTCCACACTCTCAGTCCAGGCTATCAGGGTATTCCTTTACCTAGGGACTTCCCTGGATCCGCTGTCCCCACCCATCATGCAGAAAACCTCATCCTACTATCGCATCTGCTGCTCAGCCACCCACCACCCACCTTTAGCTCCGTGTGCGCTTACCGCCCCACGCTCGCGTTTAAAGTCCGACAGTAAAACAATAAATTGCTACTCACCCGGTGGAGGCTTGCCAGGCCAGAGGGAAAGCGGTCCCTGTCAGCAATTGCCCCCTCTCGTAAGAAAAAATGGCAGCTGCTGTGGCTGGATGGCGCGTACGAGACTATAATACCTACGTACCACAGCTCACATCCACCAACTTGCTTGTCTACACGTGCAAGTCACCAGCTACCAACACCCTCGAAGGGGCTTTCTGTGAACGTTCGCACGTACACGTCGTTGGAACGGTTGGAAGGTTCCTAGTGGTAGCGGTACTAGCTTTGGTGGCGGTGGTAATAACGTCCCTATCGTCAGAGGCTGCTTTTGGGCGTGGCTGAATACCCTGCTGATGGAAGAGGCGGAGCCACTTCAGCCTCTACCCAGCTCGAACCTCCCTCCAGGGTGCTCACCTCCTGTAGAACTGTGTTGAGCCCCCAACTCCAAGGTGGGGGAGGGGAGCAACCGCGATCTGTCCCGACGAAGCACGGGTCAGTCTGTCAGACAACCGGTCTGTCGTTACTCGCTTCGAACGTTCGCGCTCCGGTTTACCTGTCTCTTCCCGCGATTTTTCAAAACAAGTGCTAATACATTTCGTGTCCTAGACCTAGCATCATCAGTTGGTGTCCTAGATTAAGAATCAGTGACTCTTAATGGAATCGTGAGGATCATAGTCCGCAACAATCAATTGTCAACAGCATGATTCATTGAAAAATCAAGTGCAGACAATCTATAGGATAGTGCAAATGTCCTTATTAGTCTGAATACAAATTTTTGGATATGTAAGTGTACTGACATGTGTTAAAGAATAGATCTTGGTTGAATATGAGATCCCGATTCGCTTCTTAGATATTCGGACAATGGATGCACCAGATATTGGGAAGCTACAAACATTTTGAGATAAGGTTTCCTAAGAGCAAGATCATCTAACCTTTTTGCATTAGCTCTGAATTGAATGATGTTCAGGAAGTCCAAAAATAGAACAGATGCGATTATTGGATCTGTTGACACGTTAGCTTTGTGGATCGGGAGACAATTAGATAGAAGGTTTGGTGTTAAGTAGATCATCTAAAGTTATACCTACTGGAGCAAGATCTCGACATGCATGTTCCTCCAAATTATCAAAAGGAATAAAGTTTTGGGATTAAGACAGAAAATATCTGCATAAATTCGACGATGTTCATTTCTCAAATCTCGTATCCTTGGACATGTTAGGTGGTCCTGAGGATCCTGGAAGGCTGTGGTCATCTGAATTTTGAAGATTATAGTGTTAAACAAGGTGTAAGCCTCGTGTTTGGGAAGAAGCTGTGGAAATCGGCAGGGAACCGGTAGGTGATGTTGCTGGAGTCGCGTGCCCTCGCTGGAAGGAAGAGAAACGGACTGATCCTGTCTACATTTGGAGAGGGTGGCGGGGGAGGTGGTGGCGGTGGCGGAGGAGCCCAAAGCGAGGAGGACGAGGAGGACTCTCGGGGCCTTCTCGGGAGGAAAATGCAGGCTGAGAGCACCACCGCCGCCACCAAGGCCGTTTCCCCAGGGTTATCAGGTTGCACTAGGGATGAGGCTGATGATAGTTCCAGTCAGTCACCCAATGGAAGCCTCCTCAATAATCTCAATAACAATTGCAACTCCAACAGACAATGTGCAACGGACTTCAGTATCGCCGCCATCATGGCGCGGGATTCGCGTCATCAACAGCAACAACAACAGCAGCAACCACCAGTGCATCAGAATCATCACCTTAGGCACAGCCAACAACAGGCCGTCGGCGGCGGAAAACTTCATCAGCATGGTGAGTTTTCTCATTCAAAACTCATTGTTTTTTGGGGTCTAGAAATTTCGCGAAGGCAAGATTCATCTTCGTAAGATTTTTAAGGAAGACACAGTGAAGACTTCGATTTGTAAAAGATGAAGGTGTAACTGGATGGTAGAGAATTGATTTTACCAGGGTTTATGATTGATAATTAAACCTAGACAGTCATTTGAAAGGTATACGGATTAGAATGTAAAAATAAATAGGTTCCGGAAATGTTTTAAATTTTCAAAGAATTTAGTCCTACGCCTATGTGGTAAATACTAACTTTTTAAAAATGTTAGTATTTATAATCTGTGTGTAATTGAATAGAAGTAATTATAAATGTTTGGGATTATAGAATAATTTGAGTCTACGCCTATGCGATTGATACTATTATTTGCAAAAATTGGATTTAATTTTAAACCGATAAATTTTGAAGTTATTAATACGAAAACTGCTTTACGATACTTTTCTGCGAAAGATATAATCATGTATAAATGAATCGACCTGCACACTTTCTCAGAAGATATCAAATTTATATATTGAAGATAAAGATAAATCAAGTGTAAAGCTTCGATATAAAAAAGACATTACTGCTTTCGCAGAATATCGTCCCAACTTGATTCTAATAAAAGATATTAATAAACGAAATAATTCCCACTTTGGTAGATAAATTTGTCTTGGATTTATTCTACTACCTTGTAGTCTACAACGGTCTATTTTCCAAAATTTTTAAATAATTTGTTAAAATAATTGATTAAATAATTTATTTAATGTATTTTTATTACAATTTAAGTCTTTAATAACTAAGAAATTGACATTTTTTTGTTACCTCATCTTTGAAGATTGCTAATTAAAATATAAAAATTGAGCTATAAAATTAGTGAAAGATTATAATGGGTAGTTTCAAAAGACACTTGACGTGTATTCACACAACAAACATCATTATAATTGCAGAATCCTGTCGTGACTGGTGTATCCTATAGTCGACAATAAATAGGCAATGTACTGGATATATTATTACCGTTAGGCACGAATCTACGTATTATCGAGTTAATGACACCGCTTCGGAATTGCATTGTCATTGTCGTTTACTTAGAGCTCAAGTACTCATAGTCATTCGTGATTCTCAGCAATATGATTCCCGCCCTAATTAGTAATTACTCTCCTTATTCAAACCGTTAAAGAACTCTAGGAAGCAAATGAATTAATCAGTGAATGAAGAGATTAATCATAGAAATTTCTTCTGTTTTACTTCTTTAACTAATTTCTTAATTGGAAATATTTATAATTAAACGAAGTCTCTGAACTTTGATTGAGATTTAGGTTTAGGAAATTTGCTGAGTTTCTAAATAATTTCGGCTTACGCCTATGCTATAAATATCCTATTTATATTTGCCACATTCTATTCTATTTTCATCCCTGTTATTTCGTAGAATAATTTTTCAATTTTTAATTCGTTGTAATAAAGTAAGCAGTAATTTCACCATGAGACGAATGTTCTGGGTGAGTTATTCTGCTACATGGCGTTAAGAAGCTAGTGTCCCCGTGATAGTTGAGTTTGAATAATTACGGGAATTCGTCTTGCATGTCCAAGCGCCATAGTTCGACAATAATTTTGGCACAAAGCATTAACACGCACAACAGTTTCGAAATATTTTCTTTGTTCTGCTAGAACAATAGCAATTCTCCGTTTATTTTGATTTATGTGAATCAGACCCTCGAAAATTAGAGCAGATCGGTTTTTAACTATTGCGCACTAATCTCGACAGAGACGCATTTCTGCGACTTAAATATTCTGAAGGTCACAAAACAAAGAATACATGAAAAAGTGACTCGAAAAAGCCGAAGCTAACTTTATTTAGTCTTGATATTTAAGTATATTTAATCCATATAATAATGGTATCGATGCATAGACGTAAGATTAATTTATTTTAACATTTCAAATATATCCGAAGCATGCGGTTTCAAAATTCTTGTAGATTTAGGGTAACCTAGCATAAAGTATTTTTAAATAGTGGTATTTCTATCATAGGCGTAGAAAAAAACTATTTGAAATTTTAAAACATTTCCGCACCATGAAATTTCTTGTTTTAATTATCGTTGATAAAAATGATATTAGTATTTTATCAAGTAAATCAAAGCTGAATAAGCTTACCTTTTGCGGGTTTGAACTTAAAAGTTTGCAACAGAAAAGTCACTGGGTATATAAAAGAACGAGTACAGTGGGAATTCCGGTATGTCGAATTGGCCATACGGTAGCTCGTGTGTCCAGAAGCGTATGAATTGTCGGAATAAAAAATCGTAGTCGACTTGGGTTTCATTAACATGTCGCTCGGACACGTAATAAATAGCCAATGACTTAGTTAAATTCAGAGATGGAGGGGCTTGAAAAACTGGTTGTGAGTTGTTTTGGTAGTTAGGGTGGGTGATACTTATTCGTTCGAGATCCGATGAGGGTTCGGAATCGAAACAAGAGAAGCGAAAGCATTCGCTGCAGAAATAAATATTCGGCCATAATCAGGGCCTATTCTAAGGCATATTAGATTTTCTTCCTCCTCCGTCGGAATAAATTACACTTTGCTGATTTGTTTACTCATCTTTGAAGATTTCCGGATGCTCTTAGAAGTTCGTCAAAAGAGAAAAGGATAGCAACCACCGACTACCTTTATACTTTACAGGTCCTTGTAAATTGTAATGTTTTGTAAACAAGGTACCAGTGAGTCTGAGATGTTGGAGATAACTACCGTTTCTGAAGATATACACTTGGTAGTGCCCACGGCAGCTTGTGGCTTGAGGCTCCCGGCAGGTCCGGATCTTGGATGTAAATGCCAGCGTGGGCGTAGATTCTTCTTCAGTGTAGGTGTACTGAAAAGCATGGTTAGCACCTATCCGAGGTGCAACATTGCCTCCCGTCCCACTTACGACTCTATAGCACTCGTTGGTCCAGACTGGCATAACAATCGTTGACTCGAAACTTGTCGACTCATCGAATCCTCGATATCTTCAAACGACATGTCTGGAGCCTTCAGCCTAGTCTGTCTTCCTTTCTCTTTACAAAAGATATGACAGAGAAGGTACCAGATGACGTTTCTCCCCAGAGGAAATGATTCGATGGGAATCTCGTTCTCCATTTCATCCCAGATCCTGTGTGGTTTCATAACTCTCTGTTATTAATCAATTTGTCTCAATTAGGATTTGTTTTGATTTATCTTATTCCCTGATGACCAGGCTGAAAAGTCAAGGGAGACATAACTTCGAATTTTGATCTACAGTTCTACTGCACCACTTGCACGATTGCATATGATTATCAATTATTGTAACTATTAATTATTGCTACACCTAGAAGGAATGTTTCATCTTTTCAATCAAGGGATTCCTGACAAGATCAGTTTGTATTTTCTCTGCAGAATATTTAGAACAGATGGGAAGTATCGTTTACGATTTGGCACCATTTAGCAACAGTTACGATTTGTATTTATCTAACATTTCGGTGATTTGTCACAATTTATCATTTGCACCATTAGTCAGAATGGTCAGGCTTTTTCATCTTATATTACAACGATTTCTTCAGAATACTCAAGTATTTTTCATTCCTCCATTACGTCACTTTTGCAGTTTCAAATTGCAGCAAAAATGCATTTTGGATTCTGTAAAGACGTCATCTTTATCAAGTAAGAGTTGAATGAAGAAAATAATTTTGTCCTTGGATTACGTCTTACATCCCAGGGTTCGTTGACCACTTGAAAACACCTGCTGATTTTCTAAAATACGAAACTACCGTCAGAATCGTCGAATCACCGTGCGTTGACGCTGACGAGCAATATTTTCCGTAAAAGGTTTGCTGACTCGATGCAGTATAATGAGCGAGAGAAAAAAATAATACTTTGTTGCTGCAATATCTATTCGTTCACAGCAGGGGGGAGAAAGGTTCGCGAGTTTTGTGCCTGGCTGAATGAAAATCCGCGCGAAATCTTGAGACGAAATAGAATGAAGGAAAGTAAGAGGGTATATGACGAAGAGCCTGGTTCTGCGTGCGATACGCGGGATAAATTTAACGAGCTGCCGTTAGGAAGCTCATTAAAAATCAGGCAAAAAGTACTGCTTCTAAAAGAAGAGTTACGAATATCAAATATCTCGAAGGAATGCGAGAACGATTCACGTTACCGAGTCTGCTTTTCTCAGACTAGTATTTTATGCAAATGAATTCGATTACATTTTTTTGTTGTTTAGTAAATTCAATCATTGCAATTTTTTTAAATTTTCGGTTGTAAACATGCCAACGTTTTAAATGGAAATTTTTTCTAACAGTACTTGTGCCACTTTAGTAAAAAGATAAAACACTTTTTAATTTTGCATTATTCTTTTGCATCAAACTTGCTATGCCTTAAAATATTTTTAAATACTTTTAAAATTAATTTTACTGAACTTTATATGTATTATAAGAAAAGTCATTTAGGAATTAGAATTTGTTATGAGTTTCTTTTAAAAGTCAATATATACGTGGTAGTTATTTTTTACTCATTAAGTATGAAAATGTATATTATTACGCGTTTTATTTCTATTCTCAAAATTCATTTTTAAGCTCCTAGAATTTTTAGAGGATAGTGGTTACTATTATGAGTCCACAAACATTTAACGACTATTTTTATTGTTTTATTATAGCTAGCGGGCAATTTATTATTCTATTGAACTCTTTTTAAATGATTTCGAAATTTTTATGACATTCTCTGGAGAACTCTAACAAACATTTAACAAAGAATGAATATAGTTATAGTTCAGTAATTTACATATATTTTTTAATATTTAGAAAATAGAGGAAATTTTTAGGGAATTTCAAGATATTTTAAGGAATTTTATTTGATTTTAAGGAACTTCAAAGGATTTTTAAAAAAGGTCAAAACAGCTTAAGGATTTTCAAGAGTTTTTACAAGATTTCAAGGGATTTTTAAAAGGGTTTGAAAGAGCTATCAAAGGGATGTTCCAGAGATTTCTCTAGATTTCACAAGATATCAAGACATCTTAAAGTATTTCATCATATTTTAAGTGACTTTAAGGAATTTCAAGGGATTTTAAGATATTTCAAGTGATATCAAGTGACATTTTAAGTGATTTTAAGAAATTTCAAGGAATAGATTTTAATGTCGTGCAAATCAAATAATAGAGTTACATGTAGAGAAAGCTATGGTTGGGCCAACCATGAAAATGGAAAAATATGGGGCAACCATATCTATAGTTGCTGCAACCATAG